>PVLA01017022.1:0-18763 GCA_004027455.1 Hydrochoerus hydrochaeris
CCTCCCTCTGTCTCCTGGGAGAAACACCCACCTGGACCCTCAGCCTGGCGTTTGGGTTATTTACTGTGTTGTTGTGTTTGAACCTGCTCCTTCCAAGGCTGCTGTTTACAACACTAAACTCCAGGCTCCCACAGCCCCTGACTCGGCCAGGCCTGTTCCACGCTGAGCGCTGGTCAGTGTCCCTTCCTCATGCTCACAGCACCTTCACCCTGGGGGACACATGGGACCTGGTTGGGTCCTCTCTGCTCACCGTGAGGCTGGGCTGAGGCAGAAACCCTGGACCACAGGGATCACATCCATGTGCCCAGCACAGTGCCCTTTCTCCACAGCTTTCACATGGGCACTGTGACTGGGCCTTCTCCCAGTGGCTGAGGTCTTCACCGGACCAGGAGAACACGGGTCCTTGCTGTCCTGGGCGCAGTGGCTGTGGGAGAGGAAGGAGGTGCGTGGTGAGGGGAAGTAAGTACCCAGGGCTGAATTTTGAGAGGCTGGGGTTTGGGTGGGGGGCTGGGCCGCACTGAAACACAATTGAGGGGAAGAGGCTTTTGGGGTGCTGGTTAGAAACCTGGGAGGAAGGAGCAGCGGAGCGGTTACCAGCCTGGGGTAACCTGCAGTGATCCGTGGTGGTGAAGCAGATGAAAAGAGCACAAGAGAGACAGAGTAGGGGGAGGGGAGGATGTGAGGGCCAGGCAGGTAGTGGAGTCACTGTGGCTGTGCCCACCTCTGACCTGGGGACCCCTCTCCTGAAGTGAAGTGACCCTGTGCTTGTGCACAGAGGATGCCTGTGGCCTGCTTCTCAAAGCTGTGTCAGGGTGGCATGGGGCTCCAGCGCCCTCAGAAGGGGCGGTGGTCCAGGAGAGTGTGAGCTGGTACACACAGGGAGTCCAGGGACTTCCGGGTGGCCAGAATGATGGGTGACATGGAGAGTGTGAAGGGGACTCTGGGCTCCTGATGGGACATAGTACTGTGGGGGTCCTGGCTGAGGCACTTTTGTGGATGGAGCAGGGGGCAGACTGAGCCTCCACCCTGTCAGATGGGGACAGTGGAAAGGGGACATGATGGTGAGGAGAACAATGACCTGAGAGACGGGGTCAGGGGAGAGGCATGACCTGGGACCCTCATGAAGCCCTCTCTCTGAGAGACATGAGAGGGCAGTGACACAGGCCCTGGATGTCAGGACACCTGATGGCCCCTCCTCGGCCCCCTGTCTTGGTCAGTGCCTTCTTGGCTCTTGTTCGCTATCTGCACTGCTTGTGTCCCTTCTGCTTGGAGCTGTGTAATGGATCAAAGGGGCTTGGATGCTGACCAGACGGACACATGAGGAGGACATGAGGACGCTGTGCCCAGCTCATCCCAGGTGAGTTTGTGCAATGATTCTCTCCACAGGGTCCTCGCTGTGTGGACGTCCCCAGCCGAGGTGACCCCATGATGGGCTATTTTAATTCTACCACAAGTCCCGGGAATACAACGGATGAGGACCCCTATTATCATGCTACCATCATCTGGCCTCTTGGCACCGTCATCTCCCTCCTGGGGCTGGGGGGCAACGGGCTCGTGCTCTTCTTCCTGGTCTGCTCTGTCAAGTGGGACCGCTTCTCTGTCTTCCTTTTCCACTTGGCCCTGGCGGACCTTATCCTCCTCGCCTGCCATGTCGTGGATTTCATGGGAAAGATACTCCGGTATTTTCATGCCATCTGGATTTCTGGTCCATACCTGGGGTACTTCATCCGCACATCCTACATGGCGGGGCTCTGTCTGGTGGTCGCCATCAGTGTGGGCCGCTGCCTGTCCGTCTTCTTCCCCATCTGGTGCCGACTGCGCTCTCCGGAGTACTCGTCCACCATGGCGTGCTTTCTGACCTGGGTTTTGGCCATTTCCTATACCGTGCTAAGAAGAATGCTCTGCAACTCTGAGTCAACACATAAGGAATCTTGTGACCTGTTTGTTAATGGGGTTCGTCTGGTTATTATCGCTGTTCTGTGTTCTACACTGCTGTGCACTGGGATTATGTTGCTGAAAATCAAGTGCAGCTCCCGGGTGCGTCCAACCCGCAAGTTGTACATCGCCGTGGCCCTCGCAGCTGTGTCCATCTCATGTTTGGCCCTCCCTGGGCTGCGCCTTTTCCTATATAGAAACCCTCCCTTCCCCTACTTTGACAAGGTTGTGGCACTGGTCACCTGTGTGAACAGCAGCGCCAACCCCTTGGTTTATTACTTTGCTGGGAGAATGGGGAGGCAGAGGCGCCGGTCACGCTTACGGGAGGTTTTCCAGAGGGCCATTGGGGAGGAGGTGGACTCCTCTCCTAGTCCTTCTGGTTACTCCACCTGAGGGTCAGTGTGAGTGCTGAAGTGGCCCAGCTGGTGCGGCAGGGCTCCTGAGGGACTCTGCCTGTGCCCTCTGTCCTGAGTGAGGTCACAAACACAGCAGCTTCCAGTGTCTGCAAGCCCGGCCTTTCACGCTGCAGCATTTGGTGCCTTGAACCTCACTGTGTGTTTGGGACAGCGCGGGTCTGGTTTCCGTCCCTTGTCTGAGCAGAGCCGTCCTGGCTGCTGTCCTGTCACATGTCACTGAGCTTTTCTCGCTGTGTTGAGGATTTTCTTGCTTCCATGCAGGCCGACAAGCAGCTGTGCTGACTGCTTTTTCAGGGCAGGTGAAAAGCAGCCTCAGGTTAAAGTATTCAAACCCACCCATGTTTTGCCTTGTGGATGCTCAGAGGGCTCCCTGAGAGGCCTCCCCTCCCAGTGTCACAGTGTTACCACTCACCTTGCCTTCTGATCCGTGCAGTGTTGAGGACAGGCTCCACTTGGAAGTGAAGTTTGTGTGCTGTGAGGCTCTCTCCCTCTCCTTTATGATAACTTCCCTTCCTCCCTCCATGCCCTGCATTGCCCGCCTGTGCTGTGGGGTTCCCCAGGGAACCAGGAGCACGTGTGCTTGGATCTGTCCCTCAGTGCCAGGGACCTAGGTCTTATGCTCATGAATGTTTTGCGTAAGGATTTTCAGGTGTCTGCAATGATGTTCAGATAGTGATCTTTCCAGTCATACTAGAAAAGTTTACAAGGGAAAAGCAACGCTTTCCATATAAATGCATTGACTTAAATGGAAGAGAATTATTCATTTTGTCACATAAAGTTGATGAAAGGGGAAAGGGTTACTCAAGGTGAAATAAGAAACTCAGACAGATGAAAACTGCACAGTCTCCCCTTGTGTGGACATCAGTGTCATGGAAGGTGAGAACAGACATGTGGGGACCAGCGTGTGAAGGGTGTGTTAGAGGTCACACCTGGATGTGAGGTGTCCTCCTAGGCCCACATGCTCAGAGGCTGCATTTTAGAAAAGTGGTTGAATTTTGAGGGCTCTAAGTTCATCAAATGAAACAAGTCCTCTGTGAGTTCATTAGTCCATGGGCTTATGAGGAGGCGGGGCCTCTAGGATGAGAAAGGTCATGGGGTGTGAATTTGAAGGTCACATGTTGTCTCCGTGTTTTCCATTCTAGCTCTTTCACTCTCTCTGCCTCCTGCTCCATGAGGTGAGTGATTTCTTCCTCCTCACCCTTCTACCACCGAGAAGCTTCTGCTTTACTGCTGGTGCAACCTGATGGAGCCAGTGTTCTATGGACTGGTATCTCTGGAACCACAAGCCAAAGAAAATTGTTTCATAAATTGTTAATGTCAGGTATATTTTCATGGGGATGGAGAATTTACCGAGAGGGAGTGGGTGGTCATTTAGTGCTAAGTTACAGTTGCAAACAGGAAGTTCTGGTGTTGGATTGCACAGAGGGTGGCTATAGGGATCAGTGTGAGCTACGTGACACTTAACTGGGCGTGTCAACCTGAGTAAGAAATGCCCAGCTAAACTGGATCAGCACAGTTCTTCAAGTGGCTGAAGGGACCAACTGAAGGCAGAAGACCCACCCTAGGTGTCAGGGCCACCAACCAATATTCTTTTTGCCTAAATTGCATAAAAGGCAAACAAAGCAGGAGTCTCTCTCCCGTTTCATTGGAGCAGCTTCAGCGTTCACATTCACCTTCACCTTGGACGTCATCTCTTCAGTCTTCCGGTGCAGACCCTTCAGCTTTCCATTGCAGAGCTTTAATCCTTCTAATATGATTCTCCTCCGTGTGAGGGCACTGCACTGAGCTCCAGGGCTTCAGCCGATTCTCTGGGATCTCTAGAACACTGAGGGAACCTTTCCACACCTGACTCTCTGGGGGGTCATTGTAAGCATATCTTGCAAACTGTTTTATGTTTATATGTTGCATCAACCCTGTTCTCTAGTAGTCACTAACTTACACATACTGGATATCTTAATAAACTAGAATGAAGTGTTTTGAAAGTTTTAATCGTTTTAATCATAGAAATGGCAAACATTTGAGGAGATATACATGCTTACCCTGATTTAAATACTTCACAATATATGCATGTAGCAAAGCATTACATAATACTCCATAAGTATGTACAATGATTATGTTTCTATGCAGCTATTAACAATACATTTCTTTAAACACATAAATAATTTAAAAATTAATAAAGAATCATGGCATTTGTGCCTACAGTATCCTGGAGCACCTCTAGCCCACATCTCTTCTAACCCCTTCCTGAAATCCACTTACACGTGCTTTGGAAACACTTGTCAGGTGCTGTCATTCTCCTGGAATGAAGTCTGGGTGAACCAGAGGAGAAGGGCGTAGAATCACCATGCAGAACACAAAAAGGGGAAGACATCAGGGTCCCAGACCCACTAAGGATGTCACAGCCCCAGACTCATGGCAATAGGATTTGTCTCACCTTCTGTCACTAGCACATACATGTGGCTGTTTCAGGGAAGACACTGAATTCAGTGGCTACAAAAGGAAGAGTTCATCTCTCATCTGGCCCCAGAGTAGGAGCCCTGTCATTGTAGGGTGCCCATCTTTCTGAGGACAGGTTGCATTGCTGCAGGCATTCCTTTTCCTCAGCTCTCTTGAAGCTATGCTTGCAAGGGCAGTTTTCTTCTGGTTCCATGTTTTGAAACACCATTACACCAGAATCCCTCATCACACCATGCCTACACTCTTCTAACTGCATTGATGCCACAGTTTCTGGTAACAATTTTGCATATGGGCAACTTTCCTGCTTGTGTGACAACATATTTGACACAGCCTCCATAAAAGAGGAAAGTATTGGTTTTGTTCACAGTTTCATAGATTTCAGTCATGGGTGGCTCACTTACTGCAAGGAGGGACCTCAGAGGAAGAGGGTACAGAAGGAAGGCAACTCAACTGGTGGCATGCAGGAAGTAGAGTTCTGGGGAAGAGTCAGCTAGGATGGGAACAGGGACCAAGGTCACAGTACTGTGGTCTACCCACGAGCTCCCCAAAATGTGCTCTATAGTCACCATATAACTCCTGAGCCTATTAAGAGGAACCATCAAGATTTCCCAACATTGCAATCAGCTGGGAATGAAGCCTGTATTGCAAGAGCTTTTGGGGGACAGTCACACTATCTATTATCAATGCTTCCCACATTTATACCTGTTGAGTCAGGCACAAATGCTGTAGGGTGCAGAGCTCTCCATGGGAGCATGGGCTACACCATCTGGATGCTGTCTGCAATCAGGAATCCTAAGGAATTGGGTCATCAGTAGCCATTTCCAGGTGACCTTTCCCTCTGTTCACAGAACACTTAGCTTCTATTTCCTAGGTAACTCTTTGTTATGGCCTCTGAGTAACTAGCAAGCAAGTGCAGCTGGCAATGCTGAAACACAGAGCTGGCGTTCCTCCTCCCCGGGGTCTCTGATCTCTTCTAGCTCCTTCATGACACAGCCTTCTTCTTTGCCCTCTATTGCTGCCTATTTGGAAGTTGGTAGGTTTTCCCTGGTTGCTGACTTGGTTTGCAATTCATCATGGCACTTCCACAAGTCATGTACTTCCCCTCTCAGTATGTGTCCCTGCATGTTTCCAGGCAATGGAAACAAATGCGCCGTAATACCAGGGCTCAGGAGGAGTGACCAGCCTCCAAACTGGCAACCTCATAATCACCACTGTGCTCTGCTCAGCTCCCCCAAGGCCCCCATGGACTGGTGGATCTCGCACAACCTTCAGGAAACCAAGGGGCCTGGATGAGAGAAAGTGGCTCATGACTCTCAGAGCACCCACTCTGCCTCCTGTAGGCTAGATGGTGTGGAAACAGCGGGCCAAGTCTCTTGAGCTCCTCTTTTGGGAAATCCTTTCTTCAGCTCTGAATTCTCAGAGCTGGAACAGATGAGGCTGAAACCTGACGCAGAAAGCTACGACCTGAGGGAATCGCCAAGATTCCACTGGGGTCTGCTCTTCTCTGGTGGCTCTCCCCATCCTCCCAGTCAAGGGGGCCTCATGGTTAAAACTGAGCTACAAGCCAAACTCTTTCTCCGTAGGCAAGCTGTGACCTCTGCCAGTTTTGAACCAACCTCTTCTCCTGGGTTTGTAAAGAGAAGACAAGAAAGGATAATGATTGTGTGGTTCTCTGTGAAGGCTTCTGCCCTGGAGCCGGGCTCTCTGCTGAGTGGGTGACAGTGAATCCCAGCCTGGTCAGTCCTTGCAGTGACAGGTTCCCATGAATGCTGATGTTAGCAGCAATGCCAGGGCAGCAGCCAGGGCTACCCTTGGGTCTGAAGCTCCCAAGCATTGTGAAGCGACACAGCCCCACGAGTCCTCCAAAGCTGTGTGAAAACTGGAAGCCTAGTCCTGCTTTTGTGAGCAGCTGTGGTGCAGACCCCCATGCAGCCTTGCTCTGTCCTTTGACAGATGATTCTTCTGTGTTTAAATTGTTACCCCAGGAGCCAGGTGCTCTGTCTCTCTGCATCCTAATTAGAGTGGTAATGTGCATAATTCACATGGCTGCACATGTTTGCAAATGCAAAACATGTATTTAAATCTCCATGCAATTATTGATATTTTACATTAAAAGGAAAGCAGCAGAGTGTAATGAAGAGAAGGAGGAGGGGGAGGGAGGGCACACGAAGTGGAAGCAGCAAAAGCATGATGTGTCACCGCCTGGGCCCGTTACCCACCGTGAATGTAACCACTGTGCGCTGCAAACGCGGACTAAGGAAACAGTGATGGGTGAGCAGTGAACTTGGAATTAAAACACACACAGGAGTGCAGAAAGGAAAGCAGAGGGGTCAGCAGGGGACTGGGAGGGCCCCGCATTGTTCCTGAGAAGCAGGAGGCTAGGAGGAACCCTCTGGTGAGCCTGAGGTCTCCAAGCTGCCACCCTGCAGGCTCCGGTGGGGCTCTCCTGTCCTCCTTGGTGTCCTGGGCCCTCAGCATTGCCCCAGGCACTGTAAAAGGTGCTGGCCAGGGCCTCGCCCTTGGGCTTTTCCTGAAGGCTTTACTGAGAGCAGAAAATCAGGACTCCTAAGTGCAGTAATGCAGGGGGCACTGGCAAGTTTTCAAGTATGAGACACAAGGTGTGAGGTGACTCAGGAGGCCTGGAAATGCAGCTGAGCAGACACACTGGACTCCTCCCTTTTCACCAGGACAGGTGAGGAGTTCGGATCCTGTCATTCACATCACCACTCTCCTTATACTCACTCATGAAATGGGAGGGAAACAGGTTTGCAGAACTCTGCCTGAGTTGCGGCTCAGGGCTTGGATGGCTGGTTTGTCCAGGGGTGTGGTGTGCACTCCCCACTCCCTCCCTCCCTCTCTGCTCCCTCCCTGCTTCTTAGGCTGCTTCCTTTCTTTAATTTTTCAGCACTGGAGATTGAAACCAGTGCCTTGCACTGAGCTACATCTCCAGATCCCTACTTTTAAAATTTTGAGCTGGATTCTCACTAAATCACTAAGCTCCCCAAAAACCACACTGAGTTCCCAGTTAGAGAAATGGCCCTTCTCAGTATGTGTGTGCCATGAGTGTTTGTATACTTATTTTTGAAAAATGAAAATTCTTCTTTTTAACTTTATTGTCAATTTTGTCTATTTTCTTTTGTATGTAGTCTTGGATATAGTTCTTGTCTGGAAACCTCCAAGTTCTGTTTTCTTTTGTTTCTCCTTGTCAGTACGAAGCATGTATTCTTGCCTCTTCACATAACCATCAATATTTCTCCAAATAAAACTTGGGAAGTCAGGCCCCTGGTTCTCTCTTGCATGGTGGCCCACGCTGATGCTATAATGTCCTTTCTACTTTTCCTTGGGTAATCTTGTTCCATAGAGCTAGGTTTTCACCCTACCTTTAATAAATCTCTGCTACAGTTTGTCCTTCTCTGGACCAGTTGTTTTTTCAGGGCAGAAAGTACCTCCAAAAGGAACCTCCAGTGCCCCAACTCCCAGTAACGTATTAGGCTTAGGCAGCGGGGAGTTGTCCCTTTTTTTAGTCTGTGGCCTCTAGGCTGGGATCGCAGTGTTTCCATGGCACGGGAATGTCTTCCTGGACTGTTCCACCCTGGTCAGGGGGTCGGGGAAGTGCATGGCCCTGCGTTTTTCTCAGCCTTAGAAGTTCCATAGGTCTACCTCAAAATTCTCTCAGAAAATCAGTAAAGATCAGCCGTAGAGACTGTTATTATACAAGTTGCAGATTGTGCAGGTGCCATGTTTGTGACCTTGAGTTCAGTGAGCCTTTGACCTCTTGTTTGTGTCCTCCATGATACTTGGCTCAGCTTTCTCACTCTTTTGGGGGAAACAGCTGTTGGTAACTCGGTAGCCTGCCTGAGTGGATGCCTTCCCCAGGTGGCTCCTTTTTATGTTCAAAATGTTATCTGTCCTTTTTCGCTTGATGGCTTTTGTGACCCTTTATCTCAGGGAAACTGCAGAATCAATGGTCACACAATGTCTCTGTGTGCCAGTGCCTGCCTGTCTCTCCAGGGGCATGGGTCTCTCCCATCTGTTCAATGGAGGCACTTTAGTGAGGACCCAGACACCTGGGACACCAGTGCTGAACATGGTCTTTTCTGTGCTGAGAAATCCAGAACTGGAGGGAGCTCAAAAGAAAAAAGCTGGAACTGGCCTGGCCCGCAGCACTGGAGGCTGCTGTGCCTGCTCCTGGGGAGGGACTAGGCCAGGCAGAACTCTCATTTCCTGCTCTGAAGAGGCCCAAGGGAACCTTCAGGGCTAATGTCCATGAATATTACCATCTCTTGTGAGGAACCCTGTGTAACGCTGGATGTCAGCCAATTTGATTACTTCATTCTGCTTTGCGTTACCTTTCTGGAAAAGCCTCCTCTGTATCTGTAGCCACAGCTGGGGTCAAGGAGATCCTTACAGAGAAAAATTCTACTCCTCCTCTGACATGTCACTTTGATGGCCAGTGTCATGGCCCATGATCATGGGCTTCTTATTGTGTTACAGTGCCCTATTTTCTTTCTCAGAAGGAGGAAACCTGAGAGCAATTCCAAACTGTGGCAAAGGTCAAAATGGATTTTAGAGTATGCCATGTCTTCCTGCCCCAACTAGTGAAGAGGTGGATCCCGCTGCATGGCATGATAAAATGTCTGACTTAATAAAACCCTTCCTCATTTACCTGTCAGGAGAAAGGAGAATTGCTGTGACCCTCTTGACCCAAAGGTAGGAAAAAAACTCTGCCCCATGGCATACCTTTCCAAAAGTCACATGGAGGGGATGCTGGATGACTGTCCTTCCTCAAAGCACTAGCAGCTACTGTTATGCTAACAGTGGAAATAGCAGAACTAATTTTAGGATGGAAACTAGAAATCTTGACACCCAATAAGGTCAGAGCAATATTTTAGAGCACAGGTTACTTGTGGTTAATGGTAGAATGGATTGCCAAGTACCAGGCCATGCTGTTTCACACTGCTGAAATTATTTTAAAACCTGTATTTCCTCTAATCTCATATCTTTGTCACATACATGTTGAGACGTAAGTCACTCTTACGAATAAGCGATCGCTCACACTTATGGAAGCAGGCAGGAAGCAGTAATGTGCCCCTCCAAGATCCTTAGCTGTGTGGCTCGCTGATGAAGGTGGCTTTGTCCAAGAGCAGTGAAAGGCAGGTTATACAGTTGTTAGCTCACGACAGGTAACTGGGAAGCACTTCACCATTATGCAGGTAAAGTTGCTAAGACTGTGTCTCTCAGGCTTTGGCTAATTCATCTAACCTCACTCTTTCCTCCACATGAAGCATGGGAAATCTAACCTTCTCCTCATATTTGGGTTCTATATCCCTAACATAACAGTAAAGTTCCTTTCTTTCTCCCATCAAAAGACAGCTCAGCAGTCACTAATTCTGTTCCCTTGATCTAACAGGTTTTCTCTTCCACCCAGCCAGAGACCCACAACACCCCAAGGTATTTGGAGCACACAAACTGTCCAGTATATAGGATCTACAGCCGCTTCCAGCTGGAAGAACCTATTCAATTTACTCTAAGAACAGTGAATTTAAAACTTCTCAAATGTTTCTGGAATCTTCCTTTTAATGTTTTTTAAGTTCAACTGATTTTGGCTAACCGAACATGTGGAAAGTGAACCTGGAGATAAGAGAGGGAGAGGACAGCTTTGCACACAGGTCTCAGGAGCGCAGTGAGACAGCTGGTTCACATAAAGGGTTGGATAATGGATCGATGGACAGAGATATATACTGGGAGACTCACAAATGACTACAGCATTAATGGATGAATAAGTAAATGGTGGAGAGAGAGAAAGGGAGAGGGAGGGAGAGGCCAAATATATTGATGGATAGACAGATGAGAGCTAGAGGATAGATGATAGACATGGGTACACAGAGTGAGCTAAGCTATAGGTGAGCGGCTATGGGCAGGTCAGCAGCGTGGTCTATAGACAGATAGGGAGGGACAGTTTGGTAGATAGAAAATACAGATAGCTAGATAGATACAGATCAATAGATCAAAAGGGGAATCAAGTAGAGACTTCTGATTAATCCAAGTACTTCTGCTACTTTGAATCCCTAATGTGCCCTGAGTGGTTCACCCACCTTGTCATCTTGTGTGACCTAAGCAAGGCAAACACTAAATCCATGTCATGGCTGATACATTGGGTCAATCTGAAAAGTCTAGAAGTTTAACTAAGTAACTTCACAGTTCTATATCCTGGGGTGTAGAGGACATGTCCTTAGACCTAGGATGTTTTTCATTGTTCAATTTATGGAGTTTAGAAGTTTAACAAAGAAACTCAGCAAGGGGCCAGGGTCTTCATTCTATAAACATCCTCATCCTGTACAAGCGGAGGGCATGGGGATTACTTGAGTGCTTCACCTACCTGAGAACAGATAGCCTGCATAAAATATAATGGTGCAAAAGAGGCTGGCTCTTCCCTCCTTTGTGCTCTTGTTGCTTTTGCTGTTTTCCACCACCATAAACTACTGCCCTTCTGCTATGCCAACCTACCACGCAGCCAGGTGATTATGGACTGAAACTTCTATAAACTTTGAGCTCAGTATACGTTTTTGTTGGGAGCCACTGAAATGGAACTTGAACATACGTTCAGGGCTGCCACATGACCAGGGCAAGATAAGATAACGGCTGAGGACACCTGGCTCCAACTCCAATTAAGTAAATAAAGACTGCAGCCACAGGCATTTCACTCCTGTAGTGAAAAGCAACATGGAGATGTTCTAAGATACTTCTTGTTAATGAAATTTGTCACTTGCAAAGTCCTTGAATCACTTCCAAGTTTTATTTAGTTTTCTGCATTGTTTAAAAAAAAAAAAACAGTAAATACAGGCTACCCAGAGGCATTCTCTGTCTTAGACAACAGAGTCCCCAAACTGCAGAGGGTTTTGATCCTCCTGGAGCCCTAAAATCATACCACTTATCTCATTTTTATTAATTTTTTGCCCTACACTCATTTAGGAGATTGGGGATCTAGGCCAGATCCCAATAACTTTTTCTCCTTTAATGTTGAACACTGGAAAATTTGTTTCAGTAAGGAGAGAAAATTAACTAAGACAATCCTATACTTGCATGTCCACAGGTGGAACAAGTTGTAGTGAGAGGTGAGCTCCAAATGGCTTGTGCAGCTCTGCTCCTACCGCGCTGACATACGCAGCCCACGCCACCTCCTCGGCTGGACCGTCTCACTGTGTGCAGCGTTCCTCAGACGTTCCATGTTTCCAGCTTCTCCAGGCTCCTGGATGCTGCACCGCAATTTTGACCTCACTCTCAGTTTTACACACTTCCTTCTCAGGGATACACTTCAGTCTGTCTTCCCTGCCTTTATTATGAAATCTATAGGGAAGCCTCCCTGACTCCATAACTCTGGCATTGTGCTTGCTCATCGCACTAGTACCACATCAACAATGCCAGATTCTGAAGCCACCTTAAGCGTCAGTCAGATCTCTTTAGGTCACTGCCCTTGAGAACCTCATTAGGTTGCTGCACTTGGGAATAGGTGGCCCTGGTGGAACAGGCACTCCAGAGCTCTCTTCTTAAAGGAAAGATATATGGTTTTTCACCTTAATATTGCAATGGGTAGGATGTGACTGATTTCTGAGGCATCTTTATGGCATCTTTTTTTCTTGTCCTGAACAAAGAACTTGGGTTCTTTTAACATTAATTTATTAAGTAACCATGTTTGCCTTTGCCCCAACTTTGCAGGAATTTGCTTTCTGGCAAAATGACAAACATTTCAAAACATTCTACTCTGTTATTTGCTTGTGATTCTTACCATAGGTCTGGCTATAAGCAACCATCAGTATCCATGCCAAACTCTAAACACTGGGCTATATTTTCCAGATAAAGTAGTTCACATCTCTTAGTTTTAGTTGCCTGAAAAGTCTTAGGACAAGATGTAAAAATCCCATCAAGGAAATAAATAGTCACCAGAATTTTTACAGGATTAAAATAATAGCTAATCCTAAGAACCTCTGGAAGACCTGAGGCTCCTCTTTAGAAAGCAAAGTTCCTTTATCATTCTTGAAGCAGGTAAGCAGAGTCACTAATGACCCTAATTCACCGCTGTTTAAACAGGAACCCAGACTGAAGTTCTCATATCTAACTAGATCCATTACATGGGTAATATTGTGAAGGCTGTGGCTCTTGGGCTCTGGGGAAATCGTCAAACCTCACCTCATTCTTCCCCCAACAAGAAGCATGCTCCTCATATTTGGGTTCTATGTCCCTAATGTAATTACTGCCTTTCTTCCATCAAACAACAGCTCGACAGTCACTAATTTTCTTCTCATATTCTTGTAATGGTTTTTCTCTTCAACCCAGCCATGGAGCCCAACTCCCTGAGGTAGTTATAGATCACATACACCCCAGTATGTAGCGTCTATTGCCTCTTTCAGATGGAAGAAGCTGTACAGGAGAGTGATCTCCACTCTCTCAGCCCCCACAGAGAATTATGGAATTTGTGTCAGGGGAAATGAGAGACGAGATGAGGGTGTGGCAAAGCTGGCTGGGGAAGTAGGTATGACTGGTTAATTACAGGATCTCAGGATACATGTGCAGGCCAGTTCCCAGAGCCCTGTATGTGGACTCCTTGTGAGAAATGGATCAGGTTTTGATGGGATGGTAGACCTGACCTCAGCCTGAGCCATCAGTGATACAAAAAGAAGCCTGTCCTGAAGATTTGGCTGCTGTGTTTTCTCTTGCACTATGGCCCACTCTCCTTCTGTAGGGTGTAATTTTCCCAGTGTGACTTGGGACAAACTCACTCTTCAGAGCCTGTTTGTTTTCTTACCTCTAATAAAACTTTGCTACCATTAAATAAAATTGGTGAGTCTGTATTAAGATACTGTTGTGATAGTTAATTTTGCTGTCAACTTGAATGGATGAACAATGCCTATGTGATCAGAAGAGGACAGTGCTATGTGTCTGTGGATGATTGGATGGGGCTACAAGTAGGCTGAGGAGGGAAGACGCATCCCAAATGTGAGTGGAGCCAAGCTCGTAGCTTGTAGCCTGGGTGGAATAAAAGGGAAAGAAGGAGGTCTGCCCTTTGCTACCCTGGAAGACCTCTGGTGTTCACCGTTCAGTTTGGGAATTTGTCTCCATTTCCTTCAGTCTTCAGATACAGAGTCTTCTCTTTTATGACACTAACTTGCCCTGAACACTGTAGTGAGCTCTGTATGTTTGGGTCGCTCCTTGGGCTTTCCGTGTTCACACAGCCATTCTGCATTCTTCCACCACATTTTGGCAGGTGGCCATTGAAATCCTCCTTATTAAATACTTGTACATTATAAGTTGAATCTGTTTGTGGGGTACTGCTCCAGTGTGCTTAAAGTTTGGGGTATGTAAGGATGTTTCTGTACAACTTTGAGGACATGACCCTATTGTTGGAACAGGTGTAAAGTGGGGCACAATTATACCACCACGATTTAGCATTAAATAACTATGCATGCATCAGTGAGCACAGCATGTAACAATGTAAAGATGTGATAACAACATGTATAAGGATTATGTAATAAAGATGCAGGTAGCTTTTGTGCCCTGTTCTATTCCCTGCTGTTGCTAATGTTTTGCATATGTGTGTTTTTTGACCTGGTGACCTAATCTGCAAAAATCCCCATTGAGACGTCTCAAGCCGGCAAATGTGGTATTGTTGGCAGAATGCCAAGTGAGTGTTCTTACTGAGGCTGTGAAAACAGAACCTGATGATAAGGGAGAGCCCTGAGGAATGCCTGATAAGTGATCCCCAACCTCGCCCTAGCTACCTGTAGCCATCTTCTTGGCAGCTTGAAAGTACTTGGAAGACTGGGAAACAGTCTGTCTGGACCCTGGGGATATTTTGAGAGGTTTGGAAATCATAGACAGGAAAATTCATCTCCTTTACCGTGAAATGGCAGTGTGGGTAGCTTGGCTGTCCTTAACTCTCTTCCACGGTATAAATCAAGGGACAGATGTCCTTGTCTGTCAAGTAGTCCAGCTGCAGCAGATAGATTAGTACCTTGAGCAATAGCTGGCTGTTGTATATCTCATGTTGCAAGGTGTGGAAGCACTGCGTTTCCAAGAATGTGTAAGTCCTCTACTATTTACACTGGGTCTACAAAGCACTGTCTTTCTCACAATGTGTAAGTCCTCTACTATTTGCTCTTGATTGTCCCTATAGGTCTGGCTACAGGCAACCAACAGTATCCATGACAAATCCTGAACATTGGGCTATCTTTGCCAGATTAAGTAGCTCTTAGTCTTAGTTGCCTGTAAAATCTTAGGATATGGTCAAAATAGAGACAAATTTTCCATTTGTGAAATAGTATAATACAGATGGTGTCAAGTCCTATTTGCAATATATTGCTTTTTTTAAAAATTGAAACCTTCTGCGCTTGTCTTTTACTGACACACTGATTTGATGTCATCAGCACAGTTTCCGGTTAAAGAGCAAGAGTTTATTTAAGGGAATGAAGTAGGGTCACTTGGGTATTGAAAAATAGTGAAAGCAGCAGGGAGTAGCACTTTGGAAGTGGAACAGAAAGGAGACTGATGGGGTGTGTATGTTTACAGTGAACTTTTCATGATATCCAAATTTAGAGAATAGGTTCTGCAAAGCAAGAACTTCTGCATTCTCTTTGGGGCAGGTTGTTGTTTTATTTGGCAAATAGTAGTCTGCATCTCCTGTCACCTTGGGAACCTCCTTCCTTGAGCACTTAGTCCCATTAGAGGTCCTCGCTGGGATGGAACTGTGTGAAAAGGGGATAGGAGGGTTTTCCTAGGTGCTCCTGGGTCCTCTCTTTAGAGGATCAAGCTACACTAGGACCAGCCTTCCAGCCCCAGGTTTCCTCACATAAAAGCACCTGGGCATCTCTGCAGGGGGAGACTGTCTCCAAGAGGTGGACAGAGGTCTCTCCCAGGGGTGAAGGGGATTAAGGTAAGGATCTGTGTGCTGCATGTCTTTTTGGCCTCTGTCCTGCCATGCTGGGCCCTCCCACTGCAGTGGACACTCACCTCCAAGACCCCAAGGGAGAAAAGAAAAACATCACCTTACATTTATAGCACACAATGCTATGAAGGCACTAATACCGAAACGCACAACAGTGAATTTCTGTGTGAGGGAAAAGCACGTCCCTTTCATTTTGTACAAGCACTAATGTACCCCCAATGTATTAATATGTCTACAGTAAACATGTATTTTAAAATTATTTTTCAGTACTGGAGTTAGAATTCAAGGCTTCATGCATGCTAATCTTGCTTTCTACCAGTGAGCTACAATCCCAGCTACATTACAGTAAAGTTGTTTTGGAGGCTATTAGGAAAAACGTTGAAAGCTTTCTGAGAGTGAGGAGGAGGAGGAGGATGAAGAGGAGGAAGGAGAAGAAGAGAAAGAAGAACAAGGAGGAGGAGGAAAAAGAGAAGGAGAAGAAAAAGAAGAATTATTAAAGGTTTAAAAATTCAGCTAGACAGCAGTTTGCAGGCTCAGCCTCTTAGATTCTGCATGAGCTGCTGTCTTCCTTGGGTAATGGGTCAGTTTTTCTTTCCTGGTTTCCAAATACATTTTATTTCAAGGAAAAAAGAAAGAAAAAAAAGAAAAAAATCTATAAGAAACTTTCAAAACACATCAATCAGGGGGCAACAGTGGTACATACACTGCACATTGTCATCCCTAAATCATTCACCAGAGCACAAGACATCTGCATTCAATTGTCCAAACAACACTAGCACAAAATTTCCCTTCAGTTAACTCACAGAAATCAGTAGTATAACGATCACATTTTATATATATATATATATATATATATATATATATATATATATTATCTCCATACATATACATATGTCTTTTCTTTCATCTTGTCACAAGCTAATGAGACAATTCAATGCTTACACATGTGTCTTATTTATTTCACTATTGAGTATGGCCTCAAGTTGCATCCATTTAGCTATAAGTTTCCAGTTTACCCTTCTTTATGGCTGAGTAGTATTCCATTGTATAAAAATACCACTTCTTTTTTATTCATTCCTCAATCAGTGGGCATTTAGGTTGTTTCTAAGATCTGACTATTAGAAATTGTGCTGTTATAAACATGGGTGCACATATATCACTGTGGTGTGACATTTTAAATTCTTTTGGGAAGATACCCAGCGAGGGATTAGCTGGATCAAATAGAATCTCTAATCTTAGGTTTTTGAGGAATTTCCACACTGATTTCCATGGAGGCTGCACCAGTCTGCATTCCCACCAACACTGAAGAAGGGTTCCTTTGTACCCACAGCCTGTCCAGTATATGTTATTGCTTGATTTCTTGAGAGTATCCATTCTTTCTCAGGTGAGGTGGAATCTCAGTGATGTTTTAATTTGCATTTCTTAAATGACCAATGATGTTGAGCATTTTTCACATATTTATATGCTGTTTATATTTCTTCATTTGAGAAGCATGTATTCATGTCAGATGCCCATTTTTGGACTGGGCCTTTGAATATGTGAGGGCTGATGTTTTTGAGTTGTTTGTATGTTCTTAATAGTAATTCTTTGTCTGAGGTACAGCTGGCAAATATTTTCTCCTGTGTTGTAGGTTGTCTCTTCACTCTGTTGATTTTTCTTGCTGTTCAAAACTTTTCAAGGGTGTGAGATCCCAGTTGTTGATTTTTTGTGATAGTTCCTAAGAAGTTGGGATTTTGTTCATAAAATCTTTGCCTACACCAGTGTCTTCAAGAGTTTTACCTAATTTACCTTCCAGCAGATTTAATGTTTCTTTTTGAATATAAAGACCTTTGATCCATTCCAATTTTAGCTTAGTGCTTGTTAAAAGATTCTGGTCAAGTTTTAATCTATGGCATGTGTAGAGCCAGTTTTTCCAGCACCATTTATTAAAGAGACTGTCTTTCTTCCAGTGAATATGTGGTTTAATGTGTCTGGAGTTGTTTCTGCATCTTCTAACCCATTGCATTGATCTTCTAACCTGTTGCATTGATCTTCAGTTCTGCTTTTTTTTCTTGCTTGTTACACACTTTTTATTGCAGTAACTTTGTATTATAATTTTAAGTCAGCAATATAAATCAAACAGGTAGAAATAGGGACTAGAGATGTAGCTCAATGATAGAACATTTGCCCAACATACTTAAGTCCCTAGGTTTAATCCCCAGTGCAACACAGAACAATACAACACAACACAACCAAACAAATAAAACCAGCGAGTCCAGGACTGCAACCATGAAGGTCTTGAAGGAGGGTTTGCAGTCGGAGGCCCAAACTGGAAGCTCTATCTAAGAGGCCACTCTTTACCGGCTTGTCTTCCCAGGCTGCACCAATAGGCCCTGGCTCCCCGACTTGGCAGAGACCAGAGGGCAGTGGTGGGGCGTCTGAGAGCCAGCTGAGGCCAGGAGGCAAGTGGGGCTGTGTGGGGAGGGCGTGTGCTGGTGAGGGCCGGCTGGGAGGGAGCTCGTGAGTGGGCTGGGAAAGAGTGTGGGCCTGGAACTGGCCTGACGGGATATTCAGCATCATGGAAAATGACACATACTAAACATCGGCTTTTAAATAATCTCTCTTTGTGAAGAGCTACTTCACCAGAACAGTGTTGGGAGTATTATAATGAAAACAGAGCAAGAGTCTAAATCCTGGACAGTGGAGAGAGTGGCTAGTCTAGCCTCTAGGAAGGAAAATGCAAGATTGCCTTTCTGGGAAAACGAGCCTGCTCAGGGCAAAGCTGGCAGCTTGTGCAGTTAAGCCCCAAGTGAAACAGTTAAGCCAGAATCCATAGTGAGACCCACCATCGGACAGAACTTCCAACCAGCCTTTCAGTACCACAGTCTTAGATGTGAATAGGCAGCTGTGGATAACCAGCCATTTGCAGAAACTCCCAGTGTGAGGACAGACCAAACAGATAAAGTGATGAAAAATCCATGTAGAAATAAAAAATATAAGGGAAGTAATTGGATCAATCCACAAAGTAAGAATTAGG
>PVLA01017023.1:0-18764 GCA_004027455.1 Hydrochoerus hydrochaeris
CATGCAGAAGACTGAAAATAGACCCATGCCTATCACCATACACTAAACTAAAGTCAAAATGGATCAAGGATATAAATATTAAAACAGAAACACTAAACCTACTGGAAGAAAAGGTAGGTAAAAATCTTGGAGACATTAGGGGTATGAAAAGAATTCATCAATAAATCACAAACCACATGGGAAGTATTTCAGAGAATCAATGACTGGAGTCTCATCTTATTAAAAAGTTTTTGTACTTCAAAAAAAATCACAAACAGGAACTCGGGGCACTGGGAGAACAGGCAGCCAACTCACCACCCTGGTAAGTGACTGTGGGCCTCACAAGCCACCACCACCCCAGGGCGAGGATTATCATTGTTTCCTGAGCTCTGCACCATGTTGGAACTTGAGGCACTGGGAAAACAGGCAGCCAGCTCACCACCCTCATAAGTGGCTGTGGGCCTGCTGGTGCACAAGCTAAGAATCAAACATAGAGCCACCCCCCCATTAGCAAGTGGGAGCTGGAGATCTGAGTATCTCTTGGGAGGATGAACATATGCAGTGTTGCAAGTAAGGTGGATTTCCTTCTACTATCTCTTTGAAGACAAATATTTTTATCACTGTTTTTCTCAGTTCTGATTAATGGTACTGCTCTATTCAATATTCTGTTTTTTAAAGTTCAGTATTTCCTTCCATTTTGCTCTACCTGATTGAAAGAACAGCTAATGTGAACAAAACAGGATGTACTATTGTGCCTATTACTGTTGTCCTGGTGACCTGTTGTGAGGTTCTATGCCAACTTCATGCACTGTCTCGGATGGCTCTGATCTGTCTTGTTCTGCTGTATTTTGCTACCTTCAAAAAAATAGATAACAAAGTAACAAAATACCTCCAAAAAACTACCAACTTCACCAAAGCTGATCCATGTGGAATGGATGAAGAGAAACTCAAAAACAAACCAACAGAATAATATAAGGTGATTAAAAAGTAAATAACAACAAAACAGATCAGTAAGGTACTGTTCAATATGAAACAGGATATAACAAAAGTGATAATTGACTTAAACAGCAAAAGAAGAAAAAGAAAGTGCACTAAAGGATATAACTGCATTTATCTTTCAATGTGTATCTTTAGTGTGTAAGATTGATAACCATGTTGCTAAGTTTTTATTGGATCATTAAACATAACTGTTTGCAGCCTCACTGTTTAAATGTCCACTTTGTATGCTTTAATTTTGTAATTTGAGCAACTATGTCTAAGAAGACAACATGTAATTTATCAACTAGTGATTTCTTACTGTTTATTTTTTCCCTGAATTTCTGTATTATTTCTACCCTTTTTTCTGCTTTGCTTTTTTTTCTCTTTAAATAAATTTTTAAAAAATTTTTACAAAAAGAAATTACCAACAAAGTGAAAAGAAAACCCACAGAATGGCAAAGAATTTTAGCCAGCAACCCCTCAGACAAAGGACTTATATCCAGAACATATAAAGAACTGAAAAACATCAAGCCTCCCAAATTCAAAGACCCTCTCCAAAAATGGGCATCTGAGATGAACACACAGTTCTCAGATGAAGATATACAAATGGCAAATAAATACATGAGGAAATGTTCACCATCTCTGGTCATTTCAGAAATAATTAAAACAGCACTGAGATTTCATCTCACCCCAGAAAGAATGGCTGCCATCAAGAAAACAACTGATAACAAATGTTGGCGAGGTTGCAGGTGAAAAGGAACACTTCTCTACTGTTAGTGGGAGTGCAGACTGGTGAAACCACTCTGGAAATCAGTATGGAGATTCCTCAAAAAACTAGGATTGGAAGTCCCATTCAATCCAGCTATTCCCCTCCTGTCTATTTGCCCAGAAAAATGGAAAAGGTCATGTCACAGTGTTATATGTGCACCCATGTTCATAGCACAATTTGTGGTAGCTAATTCTTGGAAACAACCAAAATGACCATCAGCTGCAGAGTGGATGAAAAATGTGGTATTTTATACAGTGGAACACTACTCAGCTATAAAAAAGGATGATCTTGAGGTCTTTATCAGTAAATGGAGGCAACTTGAGAATATCCTCATTAGTGAAATAAAAAGACTCACATTAGTAAATATCACATTGTCTCTCTAGTGTAAAAAATAATAAGAATGGATAGAATAATGGTATCCAAAAAGTATAATACATATAAAATATAATAGATATAATAGGTATTGAAAAGTAAAAGGGAAGAAACTATACATATCATTATATCCTTTCTAATGGTATGTATAGTGTGTAAAATAGATGACCGTATTATTGAGCTTTTGCTAGATCATTGAAGAGGAGAGTTTGTACTGTCAATGTTTGAGTGTCTAGCCACTTTTTAGGCTTTGATTTTGTAACTTTAACAACTATTGTTAAGTTGATAATATGTAATGTATCAGCTAGTGATTTTATGTTGTTAATTTTTAACACTATATTCTACTTTTCTTCTTGTTTTTTTCTATTTGCCTTTTTTAAATTTTCCTTTCTGTCTTATAATCATAATAAAGAAATAAAAGGAATAGTATAGGAAAACAAGTTAAATTACAATTATTTGCAGATGGCATAATACTCTACATAGACTATTCCAAAAGCCTATCAAAGACCACTACATTTAATAAACAAATTCAGCAGTGGATCTGGATACAAAATCAATACTCAAGCAATATCATTCCTATACACAAACTTACTGAGAGACAGATTACTCAAACTACACCAACTACAATAGCATCCAAAAATTGAAATACATAGGAATCAACCTAACAAAGAAAGTAAAAGATCTATACACTGAAAATTATAGAACTCTGAAAAAAGAGATTGAAGAGGATATCAGAAAATGGGGAAATATCCCTTGTTCATGGATAGGAAGAGCTAACATTTTGAAAATGGTAACATTCCCAAACCTGTTATACAGATTTAATGCAATCTTAATCAAAATACTATTACTGTACCTCACAGATCTAGAGAAAGCATTTCTAAAATTAATTTGGAAACAGAACAGACCTAGAACAACAAAGCAACAAAGTCAAGGCAGGAGGTGTCACAATCCATGACTTGAAATTTATGCGACAAAACAACTGTGATAAAATAAGTTTAGTACTGGCAAAACAACAGATCAGAGGGCCAGTGGAACAGATTAGAAAATTCTGTCACAATTATAAAGACACTCAGTCACTTTATCTTTGACCAAGGGGTCAAACGTTCACTGGAAGAAAGCCTGTTTCATACATGGTGCTGGAAAAACTGGCTTTCCACATTCCAAAGGCTAAAACAAATCCATGTTTATCACCATGAACTAAATTCAAAATGGATCAAAGAGCTAAATATTAAGACACAAACACTAAATCTGATGGAGGACAAAGTAGTTAGATATTTTGAAGACATAATGGTAGACGTAGAGTTCATGAACAAAACCCAAATTGCATAAGAAGTAATTCAAGGAGTCAACAACTGGAATCTCATTAAGAAGTTTTCACACATAAAAAGAAATCACCAACAGAGTGAAAAGAAAACCCAGAGTGTGAACAACCTTTAGCCAACTTTCCCTTAAACAAAGAACTTCTGTCTAGATATAAAGAATATATAAAGAACTGAAAAAAATCAGATTCTCCCAAATTCAAAGATCCAATTCAAAAATGGAAATCTGAGGTGAATATCCATTTCTCAGATGAAGAAATACCAGTGTAAATAAATATATGGCAAAATGCTCAAAATCATTTGTAATTCAATAAATACAAATTAAAACAATACTGAGACTTCATCTTACCCCTAAAAGTATAGCTATAATCAAGAAATCAACCAGTAACCTGTGCTAGTAGGGTTGTGGGGGGAAAAGACCACTTCTCCACTGTTGGTGGGAATGTAGACTGGAGTAACCACTACAGAAATAAGTGTGGTGTTTCCTCATATAATTAGGATTGGGCCCATTTGACCAGCTTTTTCCTTTCTGGATATCTTCTGAAAGGAATTAGAAACACCATAATACAATGATACATGTGCACCCACATTTAGAGCAGCAGAATTTGTAATAGCTAAATCTTGGAAACAACCCAAATATCAATCAGCCAAAGAATGGATTAAAAATGTGATCTTTTTATGCAATGCATTACTACTCAGCCATAAAGTATAAACTGGAGACTTTTACAGGTAAATGAATGCACCTTGAGACTGTACTCATAAGTGAAATAAACCAGATGCATTCATATAAAGATTATATCATTTCCCTAGTGTGAGAAGCTAAAAGATCAAATAAGATCCAAAATGTAAAACAGATACCATAAAATGGGAAGAAACTTTAAAAGGAATGAGAAACTGGGGTGGGGGGGATGGAGAAAAAAAAGAAGAGAAAATTACATACAGATAGGTAGGTAGATATATAGGTAGATAGTTAAGATAGTTATTCTTCTAATTTCTCTTAATTCTTTGAAAATAAAGATTTGTGCCAATATTGTCTGGACAATGAAATGCCTGTATCTTGTACTCTGAGTAACTAATTTAAAGATAATGATACACAGTATATTAACTATTTTTGCCCTGTTATCATCTTGTTTTGAATTTTTTTCTTTAGAATAATTTATTTTATACATTTTTAAATATATATTCACATATATATTATATGTGAATCAAACAGTGGTCAGGAAGTTTAATGAAGTGAAACAATTATTACATCCATTGGCAGAAGAATATATTTTTTAAGATCTGTGCCTTTGTGGGGAACTGTTTAAAGTTTTCTTGGTCTCATGTCTCATTCAACTAAAGTTAGAATGAGTAAAAAGTTCTGCACTGGTCTTAACTTGCTTTGCTAGCTGCAGGATGAAATCATTGCACATATATTTTTCAGACATAAAATATATATTTTATGTCTGAAAATACTGATAAGAAATCAAAGATCTAACAAAACGATAGACACACTATGTTCATGGATTGGATGACTCAATATTGTTAAAATGTCATCTGATCTGAAATTGATATAGAAATTCACCATTTTTCTTAACAAATTTCCAATTTTGTGCATAAATTAATGATGTGAATACAAAATGTATATATAAAGACAAAGAAACAAAATGTGAAATTCTTTCTGGAAAACAATGGCAAAACAGAACACCACTTTTCTGCTTCCAAGACTTACTTCTAGGTTACAGTAAACAGGAAAGTACAGTATTAACAAAAGTTAGAATATATATATTCAGGTTTGAGAACCTAGAATAGAATGGGTAGGCCAGAATCTAACCCTCCATATATCTTCCATTGATTTGGAGCTTCCACCTGTGCAAAGCAAAGTCAATCAAATTTAGTTGTTATAATTTAGATGTTGAGTGTCCTCAAAATCTATATGCAAAGGTTTGGAATCACAGTGACAGTACTACACTTTGCCATGGAACTTTAGGATATGGTATCTTGTAACAAGTCCTTAGATCACTATGATATTTGACTTTGAAAGGGATTTGAGTCTCTAGCCTCTTTCTCCCTAGCTTGAGATGTGACCCTCCTGTGCCTGTTCTCTGCAACTGCTTTCTTTTTGTGATACAGCCAAAAGGTGTTTCTCACCAAGGCTACACTAGGTTATTGGATCTTTGAATCTCCAAAGATGTGAACTGAAGAAACCTCTGCTTTGGAGTAACCTGTGTCAAGTACATTGTAGTGATGGAAAGTTGCCTAAAAGAATAGGCATTTCAACACACTCTGCTGAAAAAGATGGATTTCTCTATGTAATTTCAATTTCTATCAACACTTTACACTTGGTGAACAATGAAGACAGAATGCATCAAAAACCTTATAATTTTATTAGTACTGAGAAGATTCCCCAAGACATTCTCCTCTGTAGATCCAGAAACAAGCCAGAGCAAAAATCAAGGGATGGATAGAGCAGGATTGATGTGCAATGATTTCATCCTGCAGCTAGCAAAGCAAGTTAAGACCAGTGCCGAACTTTTTACTCATTCCAAATTTAGTTGAATGAGACATGAGACCAAGAAAACTTTAAGCAGTTCCCCACAAAGGCACAGATCTTAAAAAATATATTCTTCTGCCGATGGATGTAATAATTGTTTTACTCCATTGAACTACCTGACCACAGTTTGATTTACATATAAATTAATACACCATTTACCTATACCTGAGATAATCAGGGAAATTCTTCCTGGGGAAACATTATTGCTCTATACAATAGGAACAGAGAATACAATGTCTAAAATCTTCGGGAATTCTTTGGGTGCTACTTTTTTTTTTTTTACTTTTTTTTTATTTAAAGAGTAAAAAAAAACAGAAAACAAGGGAAACAACAATACAAAATTCCAAAAGAAGAAATAAACTAAAATAAACACTAAGAAATCACTAGTTGACAAATTACGTACTGTCATCTTAGAAATAGTTGTTCAAGTTACAGAATTAAAGCATACAAAGTGGACATTCAAACTGTGAGAAAGCAAACAGTTCTGCTCAATGATCCAACATAAACTTAGTAATATAGTTATCAATCCTACACCTTTAAACATACATGCAGTTATATCCTTTGGGGTACTTTCTTTTCCTCTCTTTTATACAATAGAAATTACACATTTTGGGTTTTATTACTCCTACATTTCATATTACTTCTTTTAGTTGATAAATTACATATTACCCTCTTAGAAATAGTTGTTCAAGTTACAAAATCAAAGCACATAAAGTTGACATTTCAACAGTGAGACTGCAAACAGTTCTGTTAAATGATCCAACAAATATTTAGCACTGTGGTTATCAATCCTACACACTTAAACATACATGCAATTATATCCCTTAGAGCACTTTCTTTTCCTCTCTTTTTTACAGTAGCAATTACACATTTTTGGGTTTCATTACTCCTAAGTTCTTATTGCTTTTTACGCTAGAGACACAATGTGATATTTATAAATATAATTTTTATGGGTACTACTTTTATATTTGAAAATTCACTAACATATGTTAAAAATACTATTAAAACCCAATAAAATCTATACCAAAGAGTATTAAGATCTCTAAGAAAGAAATTTGTATTGTACCTCTCTATGCAAAAATCATCACATAGCTAATAGTGGTGGCCAAAGAGTGGTTCAACATGAAATAGCTGGTGTAAATGTTGTTTTAGTTTGCATTTTCAAATGACGAGTGATGGTGAACATTTCTTCATGTATTTATTTGCCATTTGTATATATTTCTCTGAGACCTGTGTGTTCATCTCAGATGCCCATTTTTGGAGAGGGTCTTTGAATTTGGGGAGCTTGAAGGTTTTTAATTCTTTATATGTTCTGGACATAAGTTCTCTGTCTGAGGGGTTGCTGGCTAAAATTCTTTTCCACTCTGTGGGTTTTATTTTCACTCTGTTAGTGATTTCCTTTGAAGTGAAGAACCTTTTCAATAATATGAGATTCCATTTGTTGATTCTTTGAAGTGTTTCCCGTGCAGTTTGCGTTTTGTTCATGAAATCTCTGCTACCTCTATGTCTCCAAGACTTCTACCTACCTTGTCTTCCTTAGATGTAGTGTTTCTGTTTGAATATTGAGGTCTTTGATCCAATTAGGCTTTAGTTTTGTGCATGGTGATAGGCTTGGATCTAGTTTCAGTTTTCAGCATGTGGAGAGCCAATTATTCCAACACCATTTATTAAAGAGACTATCCTTCTTCCAGTGGACATATTTAGCCCTTTGTCAAATATCAGGTGGCCGAGTGTCTTTGGAGTTGTGCTTGCATCTTCTAATCTGTTCCATTGATCCTCAGGTCTATTCCTTTGCCAGTACCAAGCTGATTTTATCACTGAGGCTTTATAGTACTGTTTCAAGTCAGGAATTGAGATGCTTCCTGCCTTGCTTTTGTTGCCTAGAATTGCCTTTGCTATTCTAGGTTCCTTCTGTTTCCAAATGAATTTTAAGAGTGTTTTCTCTAGATCTGTGAGGTATTTCAATGGTATTTTGATTGGGATTGTATTAAACCTGTATAACAGTTTTGGGAGTATGGCCATTTTCACAATGTTGGTTCTTCCTAGCCAGGAGCAAGGAATATCCTTCCATTTTCTAATACCCTCTTCAATCTCCTTTTCAGCATAGTATAATTTTCAGCATATAGTTCTTTTACATTTTTAGTTAGGTTGATTCCTAAGTATTTCATTTTTTACATGTTTTTGTAAAGGGTGCTATTTCAATGATTTCTCTCTCAGTGAGTTTTTTGTTTGTGTACAGGAATGCTATTAATTTTTGAGCATTGACTTTGTATCCATCTACACTGCTAAACTTGTTTATTAGCTCTAGCAGTCTTCTAATGGAGTTTTTTGGGTCTTCTCTATAGAGTATCATGTTATCTGCAAATAGTGATAATTTAACTTCTTTCTTTCCTATCTTTACTCTTTTTATTTCTCTCTCATGTCTTATTGTCCTAGCTAGTGTTTCCAGAACTACATTGAAAAGGAGTGGTGACAGTAGACATCCTTGTCTTGTTCCTGATTTTAAAGTGAAAGCTTTTAGTTTTTGTCCATTTAGTATAATGTTGGCTGTTGGGTTGTCATAGATGGCCTTTATAAGGTTGAGGTAGACGCCATGTATTCAGGGTTTTTTATCATGAACATGTGTTGGACTTTGTCAAAAGCTTTTTCTGCATCTATTGAGATGACCATGTGGTTTTTGTATTTGGCTCTGTTGATGTGGTGTATTGTATTTATTGATTTGTGTATGTTAAACCATCCCTGCATTCCTGGAATGAACCCCACTTGGTCATGATGTATAATCTTCTTGATGATTTGCTGCATTCTATTTGCCAGTATTTTGTTGAGAATCTTTGCATCAATGTTCATTAGTGAGACTGGCCTATAGTTCTCTTTTTTGGTTGCATGTTTCTCTGGTTTAGGTATCAGAGTAATACTTGCCTCCAGGAATGATTTAGGGAGGATTGCTTTTTTTCTCAATTTCATTGAAGAGTTTAAGGACTACTGGCATCAAATCTTCTCTAAATTTCTTGTAGAATTCATCTGTGAATCAATCAGGACTTGAACTTTTCTTCATTGGTAAGTTTTTAATTACATTTTCAATTTCAATTTTTGATATTGGGTTGTTCAAAATTGCTATATCTTCTTCGTTGAGCTTTGGTAGTTCATATGTTTCTAGAAATCCGTCCATTTCCTCTGTGTTTTCCACTCTATCTGAGTAGAGATTTTCAAAGTAGGTATTCATGATCTTTTGAATTTGCATAAGATTTGTAGTAATTTCTCCCTTTTCAGTTCTTATTGCATGAATTTGTTTTTTTTTCTTTATCTTGATAAGGTTAGCTAGGGGTTTGTCAATTTTGCTGATTCTCTCAAAAAACAGCTTTTTGATTCAGTAATTCTTTGTATTGTTTTTTTAGTTTCAATTGCATTGATTTTTTCTCTAACCTTTACAATTTCCTCTCTTGTATGAGCTTGCTTGGTTTAGCTTGCTCGTCTTTTTCTAGATGCTTGAGATGGAGTATTAGGTTGTTTATTTGTGCTCACTCTGTTTTCTTGATATGACAGTTTATTGCTACATATTTCTCTCTTAAGACTGCTTTCATTGCATCCCACAGATTACAGTATGTTGTTTCTATATTTTCATTGAATTGTAGGTATTGCTTTATTTCTTCTTTAATTTCATCTGTACCCCACTGGATTTGAGTCATGGTGGTCTCCACACTGGTTGTTCCAAAGGCTGTTATTTAATTTCCATGTATTTATGTAGGTTTTATAATTTCTTTTGCCATTAATTTCCAATTTGAGTGAACTATGGTCAGGTATTATGAATGGTATGATTTCAATACCTTTGCATTTACTTAAGAATATTTTATGGGATAACATATGGTCTATTTTTTAGAATTTCCCATGTGCAGCTGAGAAGAATGTGTACTCTGATGTGGTTGGGTGGAACACTCTGTAAACATCTACTAAGTCCAATTGCTCACAGGTATGATTCAGTTCTATTATTTCTTTGCTGACTTTTTGTCTAGTTGATCTATCTCTTTGTGACAATGGGCTGTTAAGATCTCCTATTATAATTGGGTTCTTGTGTATTTGGTTTTTCATGTCCATTAGTATCTGTCTTATATAGTTGGGTGCTCCTGTATTGGGTGTATTTATAATTGTTAGTTCTTCCTCTTGAATTTTTCCACTAACAAGTGTGTAGTGACCTTCTCTATCTCTTTTAATCATTTTAGGTTTGTAGTTCATATTCTCTGCAAATAGGATAGCTACCCATGCATTTTTCTGGGTTCCTGTTGCATTGAATAGTTTTCCACACTTTAACTTTAATCTATGAGTTTCCTTTTGGGTCAGATGTGTTTCTTGTATGCAGCATATTGTGGGATCCTGTTTCTTGATCCATTCTGTCAATCTCTTTCTTTTTATAGGTGAATTGAGGCCATTTAAATTTATGGATATCACTGATATATACTGGCTCAGCTTTGCTATGTTATGTTCCAGTTGTTTTTTTCTGCTTTTTTTCTTATTTAATTGTTTATCCTACTTGTTGGTTTCTTTCTGTTGTTGTTTTGGGGATTGTGGTCATTTTTATCTGTGTCTAGTATGACTTTCAGTACTCTTTCTAGGGTTTGTTTGGTGGACATGAATTTCTTCTGCTGTTCTTTGTCATGGTAGTATCTTGTTTCTCCATTAAATTTGAATGAAAGTTTTGCTGGGTACATCAGTCTTCGTTGAAGTTTATTTTCTTCCAGGGCTTGAAATACCTCACTCCAAGCTCTTCTTGACTTAAGGGTTTGTGCTGAAAGTCTGCCATGGTTCTAATGCACTGTCCTTAATAGGTAAGTTGTGTCTTTTCTCTGACAGCTTTTAGTATTCTGTTTTTATGCTGTATGTCTGAGATCTTAATTATTATGTGTCTGGGTGTGGATTTATGCTTATTGTTACTGTTTAGTGTTCTATATGCCTCACTTATATGCATATCAGATACTTTCCCCATGTTTGGGAAATTTTCTGCTATTATTTCTGTAAATACTTTATGTATGTCATTTGCCTGCATTGTGTATCTTTGCTAATGCCCATTATTGTTGTATTGTTGCTCTTGGCATCATCGTGAAGCTTCTGGATTACCATTTCACACTGTTTTGTTATTTTTAAAAGTTCTATCCTTTCCTGATCACTAATTGTGATCCTGTGCTCAAGGTCCAAAATCCTATCCTCAGCTTCCTTTAGGTGGTTTTGCACACATTCAATAGAATTTTTTGTTTCTTGGATGTCTCTTTGAGTTTGTTTCATGAATTCTGCTTGTTTTCTATATTGTTCATTCAAGGTTTCAATCAGTTTCCCATGCTCATGTACTTTTTCTCTAGTTCATCTTTAGCTGCATTCAACAACTCCTTTACTAAAGTTGTTATTTCTATCTTCACGTGGGAGAATACTTCTAATTTGATTTCCTCTATAGCCTGATTCAGTTGTTTTTTTTTTTATTTCATTCACTATCTTTTCAGAGATTCCCGGGTGTTATGTTTGGGGTCCTCTATTTCAGTGTCTCTTATACTTGCTTCTGGTGAACTATATGTTTGAGACTGCATTTTGCTTTTTTGTTTTGTCATTTTCACTCTGCCTGGTGTTTTGTATGTGTAGGAGGGGATCCCACACACTCTTTTCAGACACACCTAAGTCTTGCAGTTAGTTGGAGGGGGTTTTACTACTGCCCCTATTTATCCCCTGTACACCTCTATTTTAGGGGTGTACTCACCACACTGATACAGTTAATCCACTGTAGTCCAAGGTTTGCCACCTGGGAGCAAAGTTCCAAATTTTTTCACACTAACTGGAGCCTGCTGAGGTCTTTTGATGTCCCAGGTGGGAAGGTGAGCCCAGCTGAAGCAGTCCAGGGCAGTTTTCAGTCTTAGGCAGGCCTCCTCAATGTTCCTGGTGGCAGGGCCGAGTGCTCATAATTTGAACTTCCTGCGGGAAAGGGATGACATATTGGAAGCAGGCTGGATGGGCCTGAGCAAGGAATTGCAGTGACTTCAGTTGGTTGCTTCCTGTCCAGAGCAGATTGATGGGATCTGCTTGGGCTGGGTCATGCCCCTAACTGGGACCCAATAGCCAGGGACAAAATTGTCCCCGAAGTTGGTTCTGTCCATGTAGTACACAAATGTTGTGAAGGCCCCCACTGGTTCACTGGTTCGGAGGGGAGGGGCCAACCTACACTGCCTCTGGTTGCACCTCAATGAACAACAGCAAACTGGAGAGGGCAGAAATCCCTAGCCAGTGCACTTCAGAGGAACCATAACCAACATACACCTCCACCATACACCTGTATGGAAGAAACTAGAAACACGACAAGAGAAAGAAATAAAAAAAGCCTCAAGTCCCCAACTGTGAGAATATTGGTCCAAGAAAGGTAAATACAGAAGAGATTGAGGGTAGCAAACATGCAATATCTGACACAGCATCAGCTGACATAAAGAGATACCTTCATAACATTATAGATGAGCTCAAAACTGAAATATTAATACAAGTAAAGCAAGATATAAGAAGATGAATGAAAGAAATGCTAAGCACCTCTCAAGAAGACACAGGCAGAAGAATGGAGGAGCACAAAAAAAAGGAGAGAAGCATTCATTGAAGAATTCTTTTAAAAACCTAGACTACATGAAACAGATTCAAAGAGATTACCAGGAAAATAAAACTCCAGCAAAAGCTGGGAAAATTGCCTGAAAGAAACTAGAGATAGATTAACAAAACTTGAAGATAGGTTTGCAATGTGTGATTGCAAAAGGAAAGATCTCTTAAAAATAACAAGGAACCAAGCAGTAATACAAAGGCTAGAATTTGAAAAGGGGATCTATATCTTAAAAAATGTGAGTGAAGAAGCAGGGGTAAACACAAAGGAAATACAAAGGCTATTCACAGAAATAATTAAGGAAAACTTCCCAAACATAGGAAAAGGAAATGATATTCAGATGTATGAGGCATACAGAACTCCAGCCACCTACAACCAAAGGAGAGCTACACCCAGACATATAATAATCAAGATCCCAGAAATTCATTACAAGAACAGAATATTAAAATCTTTCAGAAAAAAAGAAACAGATCACCTATAAACAAAAACCTACCAAAATGACAAGAGACTTCTTGAAACAAACCATCAAATCAAGAAGAGCTTGGAGCAAAGTATTCCAAGCCCTGAAAGAAAATAACCTCCAACCCAGATTGATGTACCCTGCAAAACTGTCTCTCAAAATTAATGGAGAGACAAGATATTTCCATGACAAAGAGGAACTGGGGGAATTCATCACCACCAATCCAACCCTACAAAAAATACTGAAGGAAATTTTAGACAGAAAAAAAAAATACCAGGATTTCAAGAACAGTGGTAGAGAGACCTCAATGAATGGGGCAGACAGTGGAATGAAGGAGAAAAGTAGACAACAAATGGCAGAAAAATAGCATAGCAGAAATGAGGCAGAAAAGGTTGGCTATAATTTCTAACATAGATGGCCTTGATACACTAACAAAAAAGAAGCACAGGCAGAGTAGATCAGGAGATAGGGCCCATGGAGATGCTCTGTATAGGAAATATAATTAACCTGAAAAAAGGTTTGTGGACCAAACATCAAATATGAGAAAACAATGCTCTATGTGACAAGGAACCAGAGAGAAATAGGGACAACTCATCCAGCACCTAAAGATAGGTTGGAAAGACATGATACTATTGTGCAGTAGAGAACTTACTCAGCTATAATGAAGGAAAACCTTGAGGCTTTTGTAGGTAAAGGAATACAACTTGAGATCAAGCCCAGGAGTGAGAAGGTTAGGAACCACTTAGGTAAATAGCAGGTTGCCCCCTCAATCTAAAATCTGAGGGAGTTGGTGAGACCCAAAATGTGCAGTGCACCCTGTGTGAGTAAAAGGGAAGGAATTGTCTAAAAAAGGAAGGCAGAAGATATAGTTAATAGTGTATCAGTATTTAAAATATGAAGGTATCTCATATTCTCAATGCTCTGTTTAGATGGATTATATTCTGTTCCAGTTTGTCTACTTGTACTAGAATTGAGGGCACAGACTGCTATCCCAAAAATAGCAAGATATTCTATGATAATCATCCTTAATTCCCTATTAACTGAAGCCCTGTATAACTTACACTGTCTTATTATGACTGATCTTATTTGAATCTGGTTTGTTAGATCACTGTTTTGTATTGAATGATTTTATTCAAATCTGTTATGATTGATAGTATCAAGTCTGACAGTATAGGCAATTACGTGGTAGATAACAAGATCCACTAGGATACCCACCCTGGTTTGATTATTACCTGATTTTGAAGGCTTATAATGTCTCCAATATTTTGTTTTTATTAATATTATGTACTGATATATTCAATTATACTATGCCTGATGATATAGACAATTCTATTGAAGATAACAAGAGACATCATAGTAACCATTGTAGATCACCTTGTATTGTGGTTTTACGATTTCTTCATTTCATGTTTTTCTAGGAATTTGCTTTGTTTTGCCTTGCTTTGGTTAGTTTTTCCCTCTAATACAGAAAGGATTGGCATACATGTAGAGAATCATGCATGCATAGAACTTATAAACAGTTTATGAGAACTGATTATATAATGCATGATGAAAAGAATGACTACTTTGAAGGAAAAGTGACACTACAGTACCCAGTGGAGATTCCATAGCATCATGATGTGAAATCCAGCAATACCATTATTCTTGTTCAGAGTGATTTTAGTCTGTTTTGTTTTGATTAATTTCAACATACATGAAGGTATGGACAGCTATTTTGAAGAAAATGAGAGACACTATGACAGCCATTGTTGACTTCCTTATTGTCTGGTCTTCAAGACATAAAACACCTTCATCATCCTATTTGGATCAGTTTTATACTATGTTGTCTTGTATGAATTCATTGTGTGTGAAGATATGGACACCTATTTGGAACAAAACAAGTGACAATATGATAGTGAAGATCTCTGGTTGTCTTGCTTTGAAGTCCATGTCTCTTACATTGCTTTCTTATGTTCTGTTTTGTTCTGCTTTGTTGTATTTAATTTTACCCTCTTTACAATAAAATTTTAAAAATAAATAAATAATATAACATATACAGAGAGTGAAAGGGATCTTGATGGTGGGTGCAATTAAGGTTTTCTTAATTAAGAAAAGGGCTAAAAGTAACTAATTGGTATCAAATATTGATTTATTTTTCAGTCATACACTGAGGAAGAATTGAACATGATCTGGAAAAACTAGACTTTCTCCTATTCTTATGTTTTCTTTTATATCTGCATATAATTAAATCATAGAAGTCTGATCCTTGTTAAATGCATTTTTTCCATTCATAAGGACTGTTGACAGGGAGTATGGTTGTAGCAAGATTCTACCACCCCACTTTCTAAAGCATGTGTCTTTTGTGGTGATACTCTACTTAGAAGCCACTAATAGCTTCCTATCATCTACAGTATAAAGCATAAACTCATACCCCCATGATAGGTTAGAACATTCAGGCTAATCTCTGCTTACATTTATTGTTTTCTCCAACCATTCTCCTTCACGTCCCAAAATGTAGGTACCAGCCATCCAGTCTCCTGTCCATTTCCTAAACAGTCAATATTAACAATCCCTCCATAAGTTTCTCTCCACCCAACCTTCCTCCAAAGTACAGTCGTGTGTGATGAGTGATTACAATTTGTCAACATTACAGGACTCTGAGGGAATTTATCCTGGAGAAGTCCTGGGTAATTACTTTGTCTTTAATGAGTTCCTCCAGAATCTGGTTCTTCTGGGATGCAGAGCCACTTAGGCATGGGAATGGCTAGAAAGGTAGAAGTGAAAAGAGATGATGCAGACAGGTGATGATTACAGAAGCTATTACTTCCTATGAATAAAGGAGAGCAAGATCCTGAGCCAGGACCATGGAGTTACCCTTAGCATGAGTTTGTGTCTTAGTGTTCTTCCCATTTGAATGTATTTATTTCCTGGTATGTGCAAAGATCTGCAGAATAATTTTTCAGGTATGATAACTTTTCTCATTTCCATCTCTCTGCTGAGACTTCCACATTATAAAAATATTTTAATTGCTATCCCCAATTATAATATTTTATCAATATTATTCATTAATATTACTTACTATCTACTCTCAAAAGACTGTATCATTTCAACATAATGGCTCTGTGAGGTAGGGTTCAATGCAGTCAAGTGTTTTTGTTTTTGTTTTTTTTTACACCATGAATCGAGCTCAGGACATTACACTTGCCAGGCAGGTGTTGTGCCACTGAGCTATATCCCTGGCCCTTAACACAGTAGTTTTCAAGCCTTCTTAACTTAATTTACCCACAGAATTTTTAAAAGTTTTGCACAGATCTCCTCTCAGAGTTTATGATTAGGTCTATCTAAGTATCTGGAAGTATCTGTATTTTTAATGGCTGGAATGTGCTTGATACTCAAGTGTACATGGATTACGATATTGATGTCCAGTAGTGGGATTCCATTTCACATGTAGAATCTGAACTGTAGAATCACAATCAATGTTTTACTATAGTTCCTAAGTGATTTTCATATATATTCAATATTAGAAACACTGTCCAAGGTGATTCTTATGTGTTGTTCAGGTTGAGAACCCTAGGCTTAAAAGCTACAGAAGAGAGATGCTCATTGGAACATCTTTGGAAAAATCTGCAGGTGACAACTCTGGTTTGCAATTCCTCCACATACTCCTGATCCCAGAGATGGGTCTCCTTAACTGAGAAGGCAAACTCAAAGAGACCAAGTACATCATTTCCTCTACACCTGTCTCCCTGATATAATGCCAACACATAATGTCCAAGTGCCAAAACTGTTACTGCAGCTATATTAAATACCATCAGCAGCATGGCAATCCCAGCAGTTGGACTCAGCTGTATCTTTTGAGGAAGCTTCCTACATCTCTTAGTCCTCCTCTTCTTTCTTTGACAGCTTTGAGATGTACTGAGGCTTATTCAATAGTGTTGTCAAAAAGAAAGCAAAATTAGTGGGGTATATGTGTGTATATGGGCATGTGTGTGATTTATTTTAAGGACATAGCCCCAAGCAAGATTGGGGACTTCTAAATCTGATATTTACAGGTCACATCATCAAATTTGAGTCCCTAGGAAAGGTGGGTATTGCAGGCTTGATTCCAACAGTCTGGAGACAGAATTTTTCAGGAGACTGCAGTCTTTTAAGTTTTTTTAACTAAAAAAGAGTCTCACTAGAAGGTGGAGAGTTGGAGAGTAATCTCTTTTATACAATGTCTACTGATTTAAACATTAGCCACATTATAAAATATTTTCATGGAAAAATCTCGAATTGTTATCCAACAAAAACATGATATCATGGTCTAGACAATCAGCCCTTAAAATTAACCATCACATATGGTATGGACAAGTGGGGGAGAACACAAGCAAAGGCTTAAAACTAAAAACATTTTTTAAATCTATGCTTCTTTTTTCTGTTTTTTTTCCATAATTTACAAAATTGTCCTGTTTATTTTTCCCACATTAATATCAAGGAGAGCTGTGGAGTGAGCATGAGGATGCTCAGTTTAAATCATCTCTACTACTGAAGAGTACAGTGGTACCTTGCTTCATGAATGCTTTTGTTTGCAGACAATTAGGTTTACAAAGAGAAGCATCTGTTGAAATTTTGTTTTTGTTTTTGTTTGTGAACTCCTCTTTGGGTAACTAACATAACTGCAGATATCTTTTCCAACACAAATGCAGCCATTAATGTGGTCATCTTTTCCAGAATTTTGGCATGAATTAAATTCATGAACTGAGATATGATTGTAGTACATGTGGCATACCTTAATATTGTTCATAAATGCTGCAACTGTGAAACTTGTAATAGAGTATCAAAATGTGTTGCTAAATGGTACTTTATATGTTGAGAGAATTTGAATAGTTTTTCTGCTTCACAAAATTTTGCTGCCTTTCAAGTTGAAGAAATATGTGTCTCAGCCCAAAGAAAAGCCAAAAAAATTTGTAAAGCATTAGTCACATTCAGGCTCAGTGCTGATGCAGTCATGAAGTCAGACACGGCCTTGTCTGCAAGGAGTTCATAATCTGAGAAAGAAGTTATCTGTGAACAAGTGATCAGGGGCGTTAGGTGCTAGAGACAAGTGTAGAATGCTGTAAGAAGGTAAAAGTAGGTTTCATCAGGTATGGAGAGACAGCTGAGCAACCTCCATGTAATATAGCTGAAAAGTAAGTGGGAGTAAATCAGGCAAAGAGACAGGAGAAGGGAGAAGCAGAAAGCATGAAATGCTGATGGCAAGAAATCACGGCTTTTTGAGTCTGCCTTATGTCAGAGTGGAATGCGAGTGTCACTGTGGGGCTACATGAGGCTGTGGAGACTGGCACACTTCATGCAAGGAAGCATAGTTTGTGTCCCGACAGGAACTTCACCTTTATCTCGGGAAATGGATGATGAGATTTCCATCTTAGAATGCCATGATATCAATGAAGCAATACAAAGAAAGGTAGTGAGGCACAGAAATGGTACAAACTGATAAACAGTTCCCATAGTCCAGGAAAGACTATGTCATCCTAGTCTGGCAATGTGATCTTGTGATAAGGAGTGGATGAAACAACAGAAAAATGGAGAAAACAATTCACTAGGTTGGAGCTAAGAGTTGGAGTTGATAGTAAGTTAAAAAAAAAGAATGAAATAAAATCTATGAATAGCTAATTTGATCCCAAATTCCTTTTACTGAAATATGAGCGAGTAGCACAGAAGGAAGTTGTGAGATGGGAGTGAGATGAGTGGGGATCTGCTGAGTTTCAGATCCCTGTCCT
>PVLA01017024.1:0-18742 GCA_004027455.1 Hydrochoerus hydrochaeris
TTTTTACAGAAATAAAGTCTTAAAATTTATATAGAAATACAAAAGAACCAGAATATCAAAAGCTAAACTAAGGAAAAAAGGGAACATCATAATATCAGATTTGAAACTATATTACAAACCATGGCAACACATTGGGAATCATATTGGTAAAATCATAGACATGTGGACCAATGGATAGAAGAGAAAACACAGAAAGAAACCTATACAACTACAGCCATCTGCTTCTGGACAGATTAAAAAATACACACTGGAAATAAAATTCACACTGGAGGAAGAGACAGCCTCTTTAACACATGGAGCAGTGAAAACTGGATGTCCACTTGTAGAAGCCTGAAACTAGAGGAGTATCTCCCACTCTATAAATGTCAATTCATAACAATCAAAGACTAGTTATCCTGAAACTTATGGAAGACACTTGAAGACACACAGGCAGGGACCTTTTGAAGAGAAGTCCAGTAGTACAGGAGAAAATAGCAAGAATCCACAGATGAAACTAGATTAAACTAAGACAATTCTACACAAGACAAACAACAGATTGATGACAAAGCCTACAAAATTTGAGTCTTTACCAGCTACTCTTTTGACAGAGGATTAATATTCAAAGAAGTAAAAAAAAACACACACACACACTAAACATACCTCAGTCAATGAATGGGCAAATAAATTGAGAAGACACTTCTCAAATTTGGAAGTAGAAATGACTAGTAAATACATAAAATTTTTTCACCATTTTTGGTCCTCAGGGACATATAAATCACAACTACACTAGATTCCATCTCAACCTGGTCAGCAAGAGAGAGAAGAAAATAGAAAACAATAAATGCTTTTGAAGATGCAGAGAAGAAAGCCCCCTTCCACATTGCTGGTAGGCATGTGCATTAGCACACTACTGAAATCAGGATGGTGGCTCCCCAAAAATCTAAAACTGCAGCTACCATTTGATCCAGAACTCCTTACATGCTCCCCACACACTTAGCACACTGAAGGAACACCTGCAGTACCAAATTAACTGTAGCACAATGTGTAATAGGCAAGATATAGAACCAGACAAGGCATCCTTCACGAGACGAGTGGATAAAGGAAATACAGTCTCTATTCAGGCCATAGTGGGATGGTGGTTCAGAAAAGCTGTAGAGGACGATGTCAAGGGAATTTTATACACTACTGCTGGGAAAGTAACTTACTACAGCTGTGGTGGAACGCAGTACTGTGGTTCCTCAGAAAAATGGATCTATGATATATGCTGTCAATCCTATTTTTCTGACTTCATACCTAAAGTAAATTCAATCATCATCTGTGCACTCCTTTAATTCATGCACCATTATTCAAAGCAGTTAAGACATGGGATCAAACTAAGACCACCAACAACTGAATGATTGGGTTTATAAGCATGTTGGAATATTATGCAGTGTTAACAAATGAAGTCTTGTCATTTGGACAACATGGATGAACCAGGAAGACATTATAAGTGAAATGAAATGGGCAGGTCGAGACAAACACAGCGTAATATCAAACAGGTGGCGTGTTCAAATTTGAACTCACAGAAGTGAAGAGTAGAACAAGGCTTACCAGTGGCTGCGGCACAGTGTGACAAGGAAAGACATTTGTCAAAAGACATGTTTCATTTAGGACGCATAAGTTCAAGAGATTTAATGTACAAGACAAACATCCAACAACAGTGTATTGTAAGTGTTCTCATCATGGAAAACCAAGGGATTGTATATATTAATTGACACAATATAACCTCCCCATGATATATATGTTTCAGTCCAAGAGATTGCATGAAATCAATATATGCCTTTTACGGTGACTATCATCTGTCAGATCTCTGTTTACTTCCTGCACACTGTGAGTCTCTACGTACTGAGGCAAAAGGAGAGCTCCTCCAAAACACTGAAACTCTTTCTATTTGGAGACGCTCATGAGTATCTTCTAATTCTTCCTGGGAATTGGGAAGTGGGAAGAAAGGTTTTTTCTTTTCTCTGAAATTAGTCACAATTACTCAGGGTTCCTGATTGTTTAAACTTCAGTTCTAATTGCACTTTTGCACGATGATGCAAAAGTGTTGATCACATTTCTGGGGTGAAGGTGATAATCACATTACTGCAGACAGCTGAGATCATGGGACCATGGCTTAAATCTAGAATTGTGGCTGCTTGCCTCTCACTGGGGCAGGGAATGTCAGGCCATCAGCTGAACCCATTGTTCTGGAAGCAGGAAGCTGCTGTGTGGAAATCTTCTGTTCCTGGTTGTGAAAGTGAGTGTGTAAGGTTGTGAGCTGCATCACACATAGCTTCTGAGTAAGCCATTGTGTAGGGGAATAGGGTTTGTCAGTGGTCACAGAGCCACACAGGCAGAAAGGTTAATGCTAACGAGGGAGGCACAGTCTAGGCATGTGGACAGAAACACAGAGCTCTGAGACCCCACACCAGCCTCTCACGGCTCCTCGCTTGTGTTCATAGAACCAGTCAGAATGGCAATGGTGGGAGTTTATTCCAAGCACTAAGGAAACCTATTTCATAGTAACCTTAAGCCTGAGACTTCCAAATCACTCTGCTGTCCACCTTGCCTGTGAAAATCACAGATACAATTGCATGACCAGCATTTCTTCTGTAAAAGATTGTGTTTGTGGTAACAAGTGTGATGGAATGGACTGAGGCAAATGTTTTCTGGTATAAGCAATGTGACCAAATGGAATTTTGGTAACATGCAGATTTTTCTCTCATTGAATTGGACATGATTATTGGAGATGATAGTAATTAGGCCTTTCTAAAATATCTGTAGTCTATTGATCAAAGTGGGATACTTTTCCTTCTGAAGAAAGAGAAAGAGTCTTCCAGGAAATGGTAATGTCATACTTGAGGGACTCATATACCAGAAAAATTAAGGAACCCTGGTAGTTTTGAATTGAAACATGCTTTATGAAAAGAAGGATGGGAAAAAGGAAAAATATATCTACACAAAACAGTTGAGATAGTTGTACTACTAATTGTTATTAGTTCATTGAAGAGAAAGGTTTGTGAACTGCATGCAAGGAAATGAGACATAATGGTGGCCATTGCTGATTTCCTATTAGCTTGGTTTGAAGTCCAATAATGCTTTTATTGTTTGTTTTGATCGGTCTTATTTTGTTTTCCATTATTTGATTTCAATTTGTGTTAAAGTATGGAGAGCTATTTTGAAGGGAACCAGAGACATTATGGTAGGCATTATTGATTTCCTCTTGTCTGGTTTGGAAAACCCATAAGGCACTCACTCATTCTTTCAATTTGATTGGTTTTATACTATTCTGTTTTGCATTAATTTATTGTGTGTGACGGTATAGACAACTATTTGAAAAAAACAAGGGACACTATGATAGCCACTGTTGATTTCCTGTCGTCTTGTTTTGAAATCTTGTGTCACTTGCATTGATTTGCACTGTTCTGGAATCTTCAGCAGACCTGCAGTTCAGGGTTGCTGTGTACCAGAGGCACCCACTGACCTTTCTAATTGCCCTGAAGATACAGTTGACCTACTGGATTTGTGCTGTGGCTTAATATTCTATATTCAGCTATGTTTGTCTCCCACCTTTCTCAGTCACTCTCCTGTGGGCTTCCCAAGCACAGCTCTGCATCTTCTTGATCCTGCTGGGTCTCCTCCAGAGACTCGGTTTGCATTTGGTTCATTTAAATCAGTAAGGCTGAGAAAGAGGTGATGTAAAATGCTCCCAAGACTTTATTTATATGTTCACTAGAAGAATCTACCAAATGTTACTGTAAATCATTGACATATTCAATCAGCAGTTCTGATCTTCTGCTGACTTACACTACTGAGCATCTCATATTGTTGAGCACCATTCTCTTGGAAACTGTACTCATTTTTTCCTCAGTGATTTCGAATTGGCCATTGCATTTGACATTAAATCAGTAACTGATGTTTTCCAAGGCAAGTGTGGGCTTGAATCCAAGCAGCTTGGATTAATTTTGCTTTTACTTAGAACATTTGATAAAGGTATGCATTTCTCACTAGTTTTCATTCAGCGGTACCAGGTTCATTTAAGTGAACTGATCCCAATCCCTAGAAATGCATTCAATTCAGCTAACTTCAAACTACTTTCATTTCCAAACACATTAAATATTCTCACAAGTGAAAATGTAGACCTTTGGAAGGGAAAGTTGTGAGTCTTTCTATCAGAAAGGTAAAAGTACTAAGGAACCAAAATTAATCAATGATATGGAAAGTGAAAACTGGAAGCTGATTTGCATTAAATTTTCAAATACACTTATATTTTCTCTACACACTTTTCTAAAAACTATGGATGAGAATACATACCTGTGGAACATTTTCTGTCACCAGACAGAAGATGCAGAACCCAGTGCAAAGCCTCAAAGTGAAGCTGACTTGCAGTAATTCTTCTGCAGCTGCTCAATACATGGAAACTTTTTGAAAATGAAGATGCTCACTGAACTCTTCTGTTTACAAGGTCACAAACTGGTGTAAACGTGCTCCAGTGCCTCCTACAGCTGTAGGAAGTCTTGGGAAAAATGTCCTCATATTCCACCTTAAAAATCTACAGGGTAATGTCTGGACCAAAGAGATCTTACCCTCCACTACTTGTGAATAAACACTTGTTGTTGGGTCTTACCTGATACTGCACGACCAATGGGATGTATATTGTAATTCTGTACGGTGCTCTGATTCTTAGTAGCTTCTCATGTTATGGAATTGTTTTGCACTGTACACAAACTGTAAATATGAAGTGCATAGGTGAAACAGAATTCTACAGGTATTTATGCCAGTGGCACAACAAAATGCAAGCTGAAATTTAATAATAATTGTAATAATAATAATAGTAATAGTATCACAACAATAATCATAAGTATCACAAAACATAGGATTTTAAGTAATTTTTTTAAATAAAAGGGATATGAAGTAGAAGTAAAATGTAAAATAGAGGTCTGGATCTGACCTAACAGGTTATACAAGAGTGAGAGAGAAGGAGAAATTTTAAAAAAAACATTAAATGAAAGAAAACTGATTTAAACACACTGTACTTTATGACATACACAGTAATTCCATTGAATGCAAATTAATACCTCTTAAAGAGCAAACAATTAAGAGAATGAAAATATCCCAAATTTAAAGTAAAATTTTATCAAAAATAAGTAGTAAAATGATTTTATTTTGTATCATTACTATTCATATCACTGCTTTTAAAAAAATAGAAACCCTATCACATCAACAACTTGCTGCAATTAGACTGACTCATGAACCTTCTTAAGGTTCATTCCAACAGGGGTGCACTGGGGATGGAGCACATGACAAGGAAGTACTTTCACACGTGTGATGAGTTGAGATGCTGGTTTCCTTCCTCCAAGTGAGCCTGGAAAAGCAGCGCTCACGATTCATGAAAATAAACGGGACAGCCAAGGAGAAACAAGGATTGGTGAAGGCAGAAGTTTCAGTCAGTCTCAAAGCAGTTTCTACACAAAGGAAAAGCAAAGCATGAATGACAGAAGACTCAGCAGAGAAAGATACAGAGGCGCTCACCAGGACGAGGATGCTTTGAGAGTCTCTGGTCTCAGAGAAGAGGTTGATGAGCTATTTTGTCTATGAAGATGGTGGACCTGCTGCTTGTACCTGTACAGATTAAAAACCATGGAGCCACTGGCCCAGATGATAAATTGCATACATAAAATGTCATGAAAGTGTGTCAATGCTCCCAACAAGTGACCTGAGTGTCTGTCAGGAAGGGCACCTGCACAGTATTGAATTGATAGCTTTCATGATGTTTCTTTCATTCTATTTTTTGGTCACAAGCACTGGAACTCTGATGTTTAGCAAAACATGCAGGATCCAGCAGAGGCTATTAGACAAGCCAGGGCACTTCAAGGCTCTCACTCTCAGCTCTGCCCACCTGGAGCTCCTGGGACTGATGATGACAGCTGGGAAGACACTCACAGGCAGGTGCTGCCCATGGACACACCCCTGCCCACCCTGTGAGCATAGAAAACAAGTTTGCATCCCACATCACTGAGGAAGTGTCTCAACCCAAAAGCTGCCATGGTCTCTGGGACTCTTCGGGAGAGAATGACAATGGAGTTGGCCAGTGTCAGGTGCCTGAGGATCACATCTATGGATCTAGACTTGCATCCACAGAAACAAAGGATGCAATAATGACACAAGAGTGCAAAATTACCCAGAGTTCCAATGATGACCTGGAAAAGGAAGATCACTCCTAATTCCCAGTCCACAGAGGCCATTTTATGATTGTCCTGGACTTAACAGGAACATACAAGAGACACGATTCTGTATGGTATGATAAGTTGTGTGGTATTACACAAATGCTAAATTCAAAATTTTTTACTTACCATCAACTCTCCCCAGAAATTTGCTTGTAAGATATGATTGTGCTTGAGAATTTTCCAAATCCTACTGTTTCTTTACCGAGCACTTACAAAGTATGGCCACAGTGACTTACCTTTTCTGGCTTAATATGCACATGAGGAGTTACGAACTAATATTTTCTCTTTACATATAAAGATGAGTTAACAAAGAGAGCTTATGTGGCTCATCTGGATATTAATAAACTGTGAGTCTGGACCTGGAAGCTAGGCTATACAGACATTGTGCTTCTTTGTGTGATCACCACAGAGATACAGTGATCATTCACTCACTCACAAATATGTGTGCTTTTTCAATATTTAAAGTCTGCTTACTAAGTTCGAGTGTGATTATTTCCTGTTCTTGTGTAAATCTTTCTTTTATGTACGTGCATCAGTTATGAAGATTCAAAAACAAAAAGTTGATCCACTGAACAATTTCCTATGATCAATGAATATGGATTTTTAATGAATATGGGTCAATGTTAGGGTAACAACAGAAATAATCACACAACATTTTTGCTAATATTACCTAAAGCAAAAATTTGGCATAATGCATGATTTTGATCAATAAGCAAGGTAAATGAAGTTTAAGCATATTATAATGTACTTTACATTAGAAGCAAAACTAATCTTTGTTAGATAGTATCTTTTATATTTCTTCATTTAGAAAACCAAAAGGGAATGATTCACTGGGGGTTGATGCTAAAATATAGGGCAACCACAATACATTTGAATTTTGAGGCATCAAATCTAATGCATGAGGGCAGAAAGACAAAATTATCAGGAAATGAGTTTGGAATTTTTACAACCTGGTTAAATATCATGAAGCATATTTTTTATTTTAAAGTAAAAAAGCAACAAATCAATGTTACAAAATTTCAAAATAAGATCGTAGGGGAGAAACAATGGTTAGTACATTGCATATTGTTATCTTCAAATCAGTTGTTCATATTACAAAACGTAGGCTGTAAAATTGACCAAATAATATACTCATTTTTATTTTAAAGAGAATAAAACAAACAGAAGAGAACAAAGTAGAACAGAGCAAAACAATGCAAGTACAAAGGATTTCAAAACAAGACGACAGGAAATCATCAGTGGCTACCATAATGTCTCTTGTTTTTTTTTCTTGAAATAGTTGTCTATACCTTCACATACAATAAAATAATACAAAAATAGTATAAAATCAATCAAAATGAAAGAATGAGTGAGTGCCTTATGGGCTTTCAAAACCAGACAAGAGGAAATCAATAATGCCTACCATAATGTCTCTGGTTCTCTTCAAAATAGCTCTCCATACTTTCACAAATATTGAAATGAAATAATGGAAAACAGAATAAAACCAATCAAAACAAACAATAAAAGCATTATTGGACTTCAAACCAAGCTAATAGGAAATCAGCAATGGCCATCATGATGTTTCATTTTCTTCCATGCAGTTCACAAACCTTTCTTTTCAATGAACTAATAACAATTAGTAGTACAACTATCTCAACTATTTTGTGTAGATATATTTTTCCTTTTTCCCATCCTTCTTTTCATAAAGCATGTTTCAATTCAAAACTACCAGGGTTCCTTAATTTTTCTGGTATATGAGTCCCTCAAGTATGACATTACCATTTCCTGGAAGACTCTTTCTCTTTCTTCAGAAGGAAAAGTATCCCACTTTGATCAATAGACTACAGATATTTTAGAAAGGCCTAATTACTATCATCTCCAATAATCATGTCCAATTCAATGAGAGAAAAATCTGCGTGTTACAAAATTCCATTTGGTCACATTGCTTATACCAGAAAACATTTGCCTCAGTCCATTCCATCACATTTGTTACCACAAACACAATCTTTTACAGAAGAAATGCTGGTCATGCAATTGTATCTGTGATTTTCACAGGCAAGGTGGACAGGCAAGAGTGATTTGGAAGTCTCAGGCTTAAGGTTACTATGAAATAGGTTTCCTTAGTGCTTGGAATAAACTCCCACCATTGCCATTCTGACTGGTTCTATGAACACAAGCGAGGAGCCATGAGAGGCTGGTGTGGGGTCTTAGAGCTCTGTGTTTCTGTCCACACTCCCAGACTGTGCCTCAGTAGCATTAATCTTTCTGCCTGTGTGGCTCTGTGACCACTGAAAAACCCTATTCCCATACACAATGACTTATTCAGAAGCACACTGTGATGTGGCTCACAACCTTACACACTCACTTTCACAACCTGGAACAGAAGATTTCCACCCAGCTCCTTCCTCCCTGCTTCCAGAACAATAGGCTCAGCTGGTGACTTGACATTCCCTGCAGGAGTGGGAGACAAGCAGCCAGAATTCAAGCTGTAGACCATGGTCCAATAATCTCAGCTCTCCACAGAAATGCTATTATCACATAACCTTCACCCAGGAAATGTGATCAGCACTTTGCATGATCCTACAAAAGTGCAATTAGCACTAAAGTTTAAACAGCCAGGAACTGCTGAGTAATTGTGAGTAATTTTGAAGAAAAGAAAAACCTTCATTCCCACTTCCCAATTCCCAGCAACAATTAGAAGACACTTAAGAGGATCTCCAAATAGAAAGAGTTTCAGTGTTCTGGAGGAGCTCTCCTTTTGCTCCAGTACATAGAGACAAGAGTTTCACATGGTGCAGGAAGAAAACATTGATGTCTGACAAATGAGACAGCCACAGTGAAATACACATACTCATTTTGTGCATTCTCTTGGACTGAAACGTATATAATATGGGGACGTTATGTTGTGCCAATTAATATATACAGTCCCTTGGTTTTCCATGATGAGAACCTTTGTAATACATTGTTGTTGGATTATATCTCTTGAACTTATTTCTTCTAATTGAAATGTGTCTTTTAACAAATGTCCCTCATTGTCACACCCTGCTCCAGCCACTGGGAACCATTATTCTACTCTTCACTTCCGTGAGTTCAAACTTGAACACGCCACCTATTTGATGCTACATTGTGTTTGTCTCTACCTGCCCATTTCATTTCACTTATATTGTCTTCCTGGTTCATCCATGTTGCACAAATGACAAGACTTCATTTGTTAACACTGCATAATATTCCAACGTGCATATAAACCCCATTTTCTTTATCATTCAGTTGTTCGTGGTGGTTAGTTTAATTTCACATCTTAACTGCTTTGAATAATGGTGCATGAATTAAAGGAGTGCACAGATCATGATTGAATTTACTTTAGGTACAGTGTCAGAAAATTAGGATTAACAGAGTATAACATAGATCCATTGTTTTGAGGAACCATTGTACTGAATTTCACCATGGCTGTAGTAAGTTACTTTCCCACCAGTAGTGTGTAAGACTCCATTGAATTCATCCTCTACAGCTTTTCTGAACCACCATCCCACCATGGCCTGAATAGAGACTGTATTCCTCTATCTGCTCATCTCTTGAAGGATGCCTGGTCTTGTTCTCTATCTTGCCTAATACACATTGTGCTACAGTTAATATGTGTACTGCTAGTGTTCCCACAGTGTGCTAACTGTGCCTTGAACTTGGAAGAAGGAGTTCTGGATCACATGGTAGTTGCAGTTTTAGATTTTTGGGGAACCATCATCCTGATTTCAATAGTGCACTAATGTACATGCCTACCAGCAGTGTGGAAGGGGTCTTTCTTCTCCACATCCTCACAAGCATTTATTGTTTTCTATTTTTTTCTCTGTCTTGCTGACCAGGCTGAGATGGAATCTAGTGCAGTTTTGATTTATATGTCCCTGAAGACCAAAAAGGTTGAAAAAATTTTATGTATTTACTGGTCATTTCTACTTTCAAATTTGAGAAAAGTCTTCTCAATTTATTTGCACATTTATTGACTGAGGTATGTTTAGTGGGGTTTTTTATTTCTTTAAATATTAACCCTCTGTCAGAAGAGTAACTGATAAAGATTCAAATTTTGTAGGCTTTGTCATCAATTTGTTGTTTCTCCTGTGCAGAATTTTTCAGTTTAATCTAGTCTCATTTGTTGATTCTTGCTATTTTCTCCCATACTATTGGACTTCTATTCAAACATCTCTGCCTGTGTGTGGCTTCAAGTGACTCCCCTAAGTGTCAGAATACCTATGTCTTTGACAGTTTTGAATCGACATTTATTGAGTGGGAGATACTTATCAGCTTCAGTCTTCTACAAGTGGACATCCTGTTTTCACAGCTCCATTTGTTAAACAGGCTGTCTCTTCTCCAGTGTGAATTTTCTCCAGTGTGTATTTTTGGCTCTCTGTCCAAAATCAGATGGCTATAATAGTTTGGGTTTCTTTCTGTGTTTCCTCTTCTATCCATTGGTCCACATGTCTATGATTTTACCAGTACAATACACAATGTGTTTCCATGGCTTTGTAATATAGTTTCAAATCAGATATTATAGTTTTTTTTCTTTTTTTCCTTAGTTTAGCTTTTCATATACTGGTTCTTTTGTGTTGGTATATAAATTTTAAGGCTTTCTTTTTATTTCTGTGAAAATTTGTCATTTGGGAGAGGAGACTTAGGCCCCGCAGCTGCGAGGGAGTTTCACTTCGTGCAGCTCCATGGTCTTGTCTCCAGGGAGTTTGGGACATCACTCCAATTTCTGGGCTGCCTGCCCAGCCCCCTAGGACACTTACCTAGCTTTCAGAGGCTTCACGGGCTTGAGAGGACCATGCCCAGCAACCTTTATTCAAACAAGGGAACAAGCAGGCTCCCAGAGGGGAGGTAGGCCCACGCAGCTGCAAGCAGAGTTCCAGCTCTCTGGCTCTGTCCCAGGAGACACTGGACTATCCTGGAAAGGCTTTGAAGGCTTGAGTGGACCATGCCCAGCAACCTTCATTCAACCATGGGAGCCAAGACCCTATGAGTCCCAGGAGCTGAGGGCGCAGGAGGTGATACCCAACATGTTCAGGGAAAGTCTTGGAACATTGCTTGAAACATGGAAATATAGGAAAATATAAGAAATATAGGAAAAATAAAGATCAAAATGCAATCTCAAACCTCAGGCCATCCCAAGAAAGCCTGGGAGTCACATACATAGAAGAAAATACTAGTCATACACCTGAAATACTTGAAAGGATATCAACTGAAATAAAGAAGCAAGTAAGGGAAGCTATAAACGAACTCAAACTAAAAATAATCTCCCAGGTAAAAGAAGAAATGATAAAAAGAGTGAAAGAAAGAGTGAATGCATCTAAAGAAGACACAGCTAAAATATTAGAGGAACAAAGAAAACAGATAGAATCCCTGAATGAAGAATTTAAGAAACAAACAGAATGCATGAAGCAGATCCAAAGAGATATACAGGAAATCAAAAATTCTCTTGTAAGTTACCAAAACCACCTCAACGAAAGTGAAGATAGAATTTCAGACCTCGAAGATAAGATTGCAGGTAGTGAACAGAAAAGGAAAGAGCTCTCAAAAATAACAAGGAATCAGGAAATAACAATTCAACAGCTGCAAGATGTTGCAAAGATAAAGAACATAGGGCCCTGAACTAGCCTGCAGATTAATAGGGATAAATGAAAAAGAAGGGGACAACACAAATGATATCAATGGGCTATTTACATAATTGATAGCTGAAACCTTCCCAAACATGAGAATGGAAACTGACATTCAGATTAGTGAGGCATATAGAACTCCAAAGAGCCATAAGCAAAATAAAACTACACCCAGACATATAATAATCAGCATCCCAGAAATCAAACATAAGAACACAATATTAAAAGCTGTTAGAGAAAAGACAGATCACCTACAAAGGAAAACCTATCAGAATCACAGCAGACTTCTCAATACAAACAATGAAATCAAGAAGAGCATTGAGTGAAATATTTCATATCCTAAAGGAAAATGTCTTCCAACCCAGACTGCTGTATCCTGCAAAACTGTCCTTCAAAATGGATGGAGAAATGAGATACTTCCATGATAAAGAACAGACGAAGAACCTCATCATCACCAAACAACCCTGCAAAGAATACTCAAAGACATTCTAGATACACATAAGAAAAACCACTAAGCAAGACAGACAATTACACAAGGGAAAGATAAAGATACAACAGCAGAAAGATAGCATTTTAACAATAAACCAATATATAATAGTTATAACCATTAGTGTAAATGGCCTCAATTCACCAAAAGAAACAGGCTGGCAGAATGGATCAAGAAATAACATCCAACCATATGCTGTCTACCAGAAACCCATCTTACCCAAAAGGAAACTCATAGACTGAAAGTCCAAGGATGGAAGACAATACTTCATGCAACAGGAACTCAAAAAAGCATGGGTAGCTATTCTGTTTGCAGACAATGTGAGCTTCAAACCAAGAAAGGTCTGAAGAGATAAAGAAGGTCACTACATATTAGTTAGGGGAAAACTTCAAGAGGAAGAGATAACAATCTTAAGTATATATGTACCAAATTCCAGAGCACCCAGCTATACAAAGCAAGTATTAACAGAAATGAAAAACCAAATAAGCAATAACACAATTATAACAGGAGACCTTAACACGCCATTGATACAAAGGGAAAGATCAACTACACATAACATCAGAAAGAAACAACCCCAAACACATGTAAATTAAATAATACACTCTTGAGCAAACAATGGGCCACAGAGGGAATTAAAGAAGAAATTAAACAATGTCTACAAGCAAATGAAAATACAAATACAACTTGGCATATTTTGTGGGATGCAATGAAAGCAGTACTTAGAGGAAAATTTATTTCACTAAGTTCTCTCATAAGGAAAACAGAATGAACACAAATAAACAACCTGATACTACACCATCAACATCTAGAAAAAGAAGGGCAAGCCAAGCCCAAAACCAAAAGAATGGAAGTAATTATAAGGATCACAGCAGAAATTAATGAAATAGAGACTAAGAAAACAATACAAAGAATCAATGAATTAAAGAGTTGGTTCTTTGAAAGAATAAATAAAATTGATACGTTCCTAGCCAACCTAATTTTAAAAAAGGAAAGAAAATTCTCAAATTCATGCAATACAGAATGAAAGAGGTGAAATCACTACTGACTCTGGAAATACAGAGGATCGTCAACACATATTTCAAAAAATTCTACTCTCATAGGTTCGATAACACAGAAAAATTGGACAGATTCCTAGAAACATATGAACCACCAAAGTTAGATCAAGAAGATGTAAAACTGCTGAATTACCCAATTTCTATTAGTGAAATTGAAAATGTAATGAAGTCATTACCAACTAAGAAGACCCCAGGCCCAGACGGATTCACTGCAGAATTCTGTAAGAAATACAAACAAGGCTTAAGGCCGACACTCCTCAAACTGTTCAATGAAATTGAAAGGGAAGCAATTCTCCCTAACTCATTCCTGGCAGCAAATATTACTCTAATACCAAAACCTGAGAAAGACCCAACTAAAAAAAGAGAACTACCGACCAAACTCCCTAATGAACATTCTCAATAAAATATTGGCAAACAGGATGCAGCAAATCATCAAGAAGATTATACAATATGACCAAGTGGGATTCATCCCAGGCATGCAGGGATGGTTCAACATATGGAAATCAATAAATGTAATCCACCATATCAATAGAGCCAAAAGTAAGAATCACATGATCATTCCTATAGATGTAGAAAAAGCTTTTGATAAGATCCAACACCCATTCATGATAAGAACCTTACAGAGAATTGGAATAGATGGTCTCTACCTCAATATGATAAAGGTCGTCTATGACAAATCAAAACCAACATCATATTAACTGGCCAAAAACTGAAAGCCTTTATCTTAAAATCAGGCACAAGACAAGGATGTACCCTATCACTGCTCCTTTTCAACATAGTACTGGAAATACTAGCTAGAGCAATTATACAAGAGAGAGACATCAAAGGACTAAAGGTAGTAAAATAGGAAGTAAAACTATCATTATTTGCAGATGACATGATACTCTACTTAGAAGACCCCCGAAACTCCATTGAAAGACTCCTAGATATAATGAATAAATTGAACAGTGTAGCTGGATACAAAGTCAAAACTCAAAAATCAATAGCATTCCTATACACTAACAACAAAATCACCAAGAGAGAAATAAGAGAAGCCCACACTCTTCACACTAGCATCCAAAAAATGAAATAATTAGGAATTAATCTAACAAAAGAAGTAAAAGAGATATGCAGGGAAAATTATAATAGAATGAAAAAAAGAAGTCAAAGAGGACCTCAGAAAATGGTAAGACATCCCTTGTTCATGGATAGGAAGAATAAATATTGTGAAAATGACCATTCTCCCAAAATTGTTATACAGATTCAATGCAATCCCAATGAAAATACCACTAACATACCTCATAGATCTAGAGAAATCACTCCTAAAATTCATCCGGAATCAGAAGAGACCTAGATTAGCAAAGGCAATTGTAAGCAGCAAAGCCAAGGCAGGATGCATCACAATCCCTGACTTGAAGTTATACTACAAAGCTATAAAATCAACATGGTATTGGAATAAAAACAGACCTAAAGATCAATGGATTAGACTAGAAGGTACAACCACAACTATGAACACCCTCAACCACCTTATATTTGATAAAGGGGCCAAACTTGTTCACTGGAAGAATGATAGTCTCTTTAATAAGTGGTGCTGCAAAAACTGGCTTTCCATATGCTGAAAAGTAAAACTAGACCCATGCCTATCACCATGTACTAAACTAAAATCTAAATGGATCAAAGATCTAAATATTAAAACAGAAACACTAAACCTGTTGGAAGACAAAGTAGTTAAAAATCTCAAAGACATAGGGATAGGTAGAGAATTCATGAACAAGAACCAAACTGCATGGGAAATACTTCTGGGAATCAATAACTAGATCACATCTTATTAAACAGTTTCTGCATGTTGAAAGAAATCTCCAGTGGAGTGAAAAGAAAACCCACAAACTGGGAAAAAGTCTTAGTGAACTGTCCCTCAGATAAAGGATTTCTGTCTAGAACTGTTAAAGAATTTAAAAAAATCAGACCCCCGAAACTCAAAAATCCAATCCAAAAATGGGCATCCAAGATGAACACACAGTTCACAGATGAAGAAATATGAATGGCAAATAAATACATGAAAAAATGTTTATCATCATTGGTCATTAGAGAAATACAAATTAAATCCACACTGAGATTCCATCTCACTCCAGAAAGAATGGCCAGGATCAAGAAAACTACCAACAACAAATGCTGGAGAGGCTCTGGGGAAAAAGGAACTATTCTGCACTGTTGGTGGAAGTGTAGACTGGTGTAACCACTGTGGAGGTCAGTCTGGAGATTCATCAAAAAGCTGAGGTTGGAAGTCCCATTGGACCCAGCTATTCTACTCCTAGGCATATTCTCAGAAGAACTGAAAACATCATACCACAGTGATATATTTGCACCCATGTTTATAGCAGCACAATTTGTAATAGTTTAATCTTGGAAACAAACAAGGAAGATGCCCATCAACCGCAGAGTGGATGAAAAAGATGTGGGTTTTTTTTTATTTTATTTAAAGAGGAAAAAAGCAAAACAGAAAAAGAGGTAGAAACAATACAGAATTTCAGAAAAAAAATAAACAGTAAGAAATCACTACTTCATAAATTACATATTGTCTTCTTAGACATAGTTGTTTCAAGTTACATAATTAAAGCACATAGAGTGGACACTCAAACGGTCAGGCTGCAAAGAAGTTCAGTGATCCAATAACAACTTAGCAACATGGTTATCAATCCTACACACTTAAACATAAATGCAGTTATATCCTTTAGAGCTCTTTCTATTCCTCCTTTTACTTTTTAAGTCCATTATCAGTTTAGTTATATCCTGTTTCAGGTTGCTCAGTACCTTACTGACTTGTTTTGTTGTTATTTACTTTTTAATCATCTTATATTATTCTATTGCTTTTCTCCTCATCCATGCCCCATGGAACAGCTTTGGTGTGGTTGGGAGTTTTTTGGAGTAATTTTGTTACTTTGTTATCTACTTTTTTTTTGAAGGTAGCAAAATACAGCAGAATAAGACAGAACAAACCCATGCAAGGCAGTGCAGTGAAACTGGCACAGAGCAGTACCATTAATCAGAAATGAGCAAAACAGTGATAAAAATATTTGCCTTCAAAGACATGGTAGAAGGAAATCCCCCTTACTTGCCACACTGCATATATTCATCCTCCCAAGAGATACTCAGACCTCTGGGTCCCACCTGCTAATGGTGGGAGAGTGGATCAATGTGTGATTCTTAGCATGTGCACTGGCAGGTCCCCAGCCACTTACCAGAGTGGTGAGCAAGCTACCTGTTCCCCCAGCACCCCAAGTTCCAACATGATGTAGAACTCAGGAATCACCGATAGTTCTCACCCTGGCATGGCAGCGGTGCTGTGTGAGGCAAGATGTGGTATTTTTACACAATGGAACATTACTCAGCTATAAAAAGGATGATCTTGAGGTCTTCATAGGTAAATGGAGACAACTTGAGACTACCATTATTAGTGAAATAAATAATCATATTTATAAATATCACATTTTGTCTCTAGTGTAAAAAGTGATAAGAACTATAAGAGCAATAAAACCCAAAACGTGTAATTGCTATTGTAAAAAAGAAAGGGCTCTAGGGGATATAACTGCGTGTATGTTTGAGTGTGTCAAATAGATGACCATATTGCTAAATCTTTGTTGGATCTTTGAGCAGAACTGTTTGCAGTCTCACTGTTTGAATGTCTACTATGTATCCATTAATTTTGTAACTTGAACAACTACATCCAAGACGACGATATGTAATTTATCAACTAGTGATTTCTTAATGTTTTTTATCTTTTTTCTTTTTTCCTTTAGAACTCTGTATTGTTGCTACTCTTTTTCCTTTTGCTTTTTTCTCTTTAAATAAAAATTTTTAAAAATGAATAATTGTTATTGTAAAAAAGAGAGGAAATAGGAAGTGCTATAAAAGATATAACTGCATGAATATTTAACTGTGTAGGATGATAACCATACTTCCAAATACTTGTTGGATTGTTGAACAGATCTGTTGGCAGTCTGACTGCTTGAATGTGTACTTTGTATGCTCTAATTTTGTAACTTGAACAACTATTTCTAAAAGGACAAAATGTAATTTATTAACCACTGATCTCTTATTGTTTATCATTTTTTTTGAAATTCTGTAATATTTCTACCTTTTTTCTGTTTTTTCTCTTTAAATAAAAAAAACAATGATCACATTGAGATATTTATAAATAAATGGATGCAACTTGAGACCATACTCATAATCGAAATAATTCCAACTCACAGGTATAAATACTGCCTAGTCTCCCTAGTGTAAGAAAAGGTAAGAGTACATAAGATTCTATGGCAATCATGGTTCCCCATTATATTGTTTTGAAGACTTGTAATGTTTTCATTCATTGGTGGGAATGGCTTTATTCTGTTTTATTTGACCTTATAATGTGTGATGGTATGAACAGCTACTTTGAAGAAAACAAGACATTATGGCAGCCACTGCTGATTCAATATCATCTGGCTTTGAAGTCCTACCATGCTTTTGTTCTTCTACTTCCATTGGTTCTATCTTGTTGTGTCTTGCTGGATTTTAACATGTGTAATAATATAAACAAATTTTTTATGGAAAATGAGATATTATAGTAGCCATTGTTCATTTTCTGTTATTTGGTTCAGAATGGCTTGTAATAGTTTCATTCTCTTGAATGCTTTTATTCTATTTTGTTATGTTTGATATTATTGTTTGTGAAACTCTGCTCAACTATTTCAAAGCAAAAGATATTATGGTAGCTACTGCTGATATCCACTTGCCTTGTCGTGAAGTGCTGTGTTGCTTGTACTGTTCTGTTCTGATCTGCATTGCTTCTGTCCTCTTTTGTTTTATTCTCTGTAAAATAAATTTTTTTTAAAAAGGAAATTTGTCATTTGTGTTTTGAGGATGATTGCAATGAATCTTTACATAATTTTTGGTAATGTAGACATCTGGAAAATATTAATTCTGCCAACCTTTAAACACGGGAGATCTTTCCATCTTCTCGTGTCATTTTCAATTCCTTGCTTTAGTGTTTTGAAATTTTCATTGTAGAGTTCACTGAGAATTTTGGTTATATTAGACCAAAAGTATTATATTTTATTTAAATTTATTGTACATAGAATTGCTTTTTCTAATCTATTTCTGATCTATATCTCAACTAGCCCATATTAAAGTTACTCATTGCTTAACAGTAATTTTATAGCTTAATAGTTTGCAGACATCATTTGTCATCTCTAAACATCATTTAGTAGAGTCTATAGTGTCATCTAAGTATAGAATCACATCACCCACAAATAAGAAAAATGCAATTTGACTTCTTCCTTTCCTATCTGTATAACTTTTTTTTCTCATGACTAGTTCCTCTGACCAAAATCTCAAAAA
>PVLA01017025.1:0-18743 GCA_004027455.1 Hydrochoerus hydrochaeris
AGTGACTACCGTAGATCACCTAGTGTTGTGTTTTTGTATGTTCTTTTCATTTCGTGTTTCTCTAGGAATTTGTATTGCTGACTTGTTTTGATTTGTTTCTCCCTCTAATACAGAAAGGCTAGGTATATGTGTGGAGAATTATACATGTGTAGAACTTCTAAGTAGTTTATGAGAATGGATTATAGTTATTGTAAAGGGAAAAAAAGGAAAAGAGACTATTCTAAAGGATATAACTGCATGTATGTTAATAACCATGTTGCTAAAGTTTTAGTTGGATGGATGAGCAAAACTGACTGCAGTCTCACTGTTTGGATGTCCACTTTGTGGACTTTAGTTTTGTAACTTGAACAACTGCATCTAAGAGGAAAGTATGTATCAACTAGTGATTTTTACTGGTTACTATTTTTTTGTTTTTTTTGTTTTGTTTTTGAAATTTTGTATTGTTTCTACCCTCTTTCTGTTTCAAATTTTTTTCTTTAAATAAAAAATTTTTTTTAAAAAAGAGGAGGAAATGAAAGTGCTCTAAAAAAGATTATGTATACCTAAGTGTGTAGGATTGATAACCATGTTTTTGTTGGATTGGTGAACAGAACTTTTTGCATCCTCACTGTTTGAATGTCCACTTTGTATGCTTTAATTTTGTAACTTGAACAGCTATATCCAAGAAGACAATATGTAATGTATCAAATAGTGATTTCTTACTGTTTATTTTTTTGAAATTCTGTATTGTTTCTACCCTTTTTTGTTTTGCTTCCCTCTTCTGTAAATAAAATTTTAAAAAAATGAAAAAAAGAGAAAGATGTGATTTTTTTGGGTTCAATTTATTTGTATATGATTTTAAAATGACATTTCTTTTGCTTTACTATTGAGTTCTTATAAACTTCCATCTTAAATTGAAAGCAACTTGTTATAGTTTGAAATTTATTATAATTAAGCAGTATATGTTTTAAAAGTAGCAGCTGGCTTTATGACCATTTTTTTTGTGTAACTGAAGTTAACTATTTTAATTTTTTTCAAATAGGTATAGTCATAGTGCCGAAGTTCAAGTTAGACTTCAGTTCCTGACTTGTGTATTTTCAACTCTGGGATCGCCTGATCATTTTAGTAAGATTTTTAATACATATGTGTTATAATCTCTTTTTATCCTTGGAAGAGTGTAAATTTGTTTCTGTCTTTAGATTTCTGAAGTGACTGATCTCAATATATTTATAAATTATATCAACATTTATACATTTTATTAAGTCAAGTGAAATTCATGTTTATATTTTAATTAATTTCTAGGGTTTTGTTTTTATAAGCTCTTTTATAATAATTTTTAAATCTTTGACCCATGATCATTGAGTATGTTGTCATTTAGTGTTTTTTGTGTTTTTTTCCCAGGCTAAAAAGGGTCTTGCTATGCAGTTCAGGCTGGCCTGTAGCCCAGGCTGGTCTTGAACTCGCAATGATCCTCCTGCCTCATCCTCCCATGTGCTGGGATTATAGGCGTGAGCCACCACGCCTGGCTGGGCTTTTATTATTATTATATTAGAAATACTTTTTTTCATATACTATGTTTCTTAAGTTCTCAAACACAATCCTCTTATTATTAATATTTGTGAAAACGAGCATATCTGTCATATTTTGATTCTTGCTTCCATGTTACAAAATGCTAGTTTCATCCATAAGGGGCATTTCAAAAACAAAATACTTTGAATAGGGGAAAATAACACTTTTGGGTAGCTGCAACTTTTTCTTTTAGAAACTTGCTGACAGTTCAATTGGACATAGCCATTGTTTATTGTCAGGACTAATCTTTTCAAAATTACTTAGGTTCATAGATGATAGAGACATTTGGAGGTCCCAGTTTTATTTCACTTTAAACTCTGTTTAATTAATAGTTAATATTTCTGGTTTTTAAAGTAGAGAATCAGATGGGCATGATGACATAGGGACCCTGGGAGAAGGATTGCAAATTTGAGCCCAGAACACTCAGTAATTTGGGAGAGGAGTTTGTTTCAAGAGAAAAGAAAGAGCTGGGGTTGTTGGTGTCCATATATGTCTAATTGCACTAACAATTGCAGTTTTGAACACAGTTCTGTTTTACCAAATAGTCGAGTTAACTTAGATACTATTTTGAAGACTTACCTGTTTTCATTTATCTCCCTCATTTTAATTATCTAATGTAAATTATACACTAAAGGTTTTTATTTTGGTTGGTTTCTAAGGGCACACATTCTTCTTAGAATATATAATGTTTAATAGCTAATTCTTTGAAAAATTGATAGAATACTTTTTTTTTATTTTTGTCTTTTTGAGACAGGGTTTCACTATGCAGTTTAGGCTGGCCTTGAGCTCACTTTGTAGCCCAGCCTGGTCCCAAACTTGAAACGATCCTCCTACCTCAGCCTCCCGAAAGCTGGGATTACAGATGTGTGCCACCATGCCCATCCAGAATACTTTTTTATAATATAAATCATTTTGGATTACTATTGTTACTACATGAATATTTTTTGAGATATTTTCCTGTATTTGAGATTTTGATCTTTTCCACTTAGAGTTTTAGTGATGGTCATAGATTGTACTATGTCCCTTTAGATTCTGGAAAATTACCATATGCTTTCTAACTCCTTTAGTAGTTAGAAACTCCTATGATATTTTTGTTCTAGGCTTTTGGATTGTCTTATTACTTACATTCATATGCATATAAAACATGTATCTAGTATTTATTATCTCAGTAACAGCTCCTTATGCCTTCCTGTTATTCCCTATAATGCCTTCTTTTCTGAGTAGTTCATTCCTTTTTTCTGTCATAGTTGGGAATCTTTTAATATTTGAGTCAAAGTACTATGAAGATTTCATCTCATTAATCTGGTTCTCAAGGTAATTGTATCCTCAGATTTTGCTATTGTCTGTTTTAGGCAGTCAGTTTGCTTTGATTATCATGAAAGTCTTTCTTAGAGTTTATTGAAATAATGTGTATTGTTTTATCTATGTATGGAAACTGGCTTTATGTTATTCACATTATTTGTAATTCTCAAATCTTAGAACTAATTTCTCAAATTTGGAGAAATCTTCCCCTAAAATCATTTTTACTATAATAAAATGATGCATTCATTTTTTAGGGAGAATGATAATTTAGCTGATTCTTCTGAACTATTTCATAAGATACATGCTTTTAGGTGACCATACATAAGTTATATTTACATTTTTAAAGCATGAGTTATGTTAAAGTGTTTACTAAATACTGTCTACAGTGGTCTAAGATGTCTCCTTTAGATTTTTCACTGGAGTGATGTTTCTGGTACATAGAGTTAGAACCAAGATTATTATATACTGTGATGAGAGTTTTTTTAAACAGGAAGGCACAAGAATGTTATTTAGATAGCGAAAACTATATACATATTTTATATAGATAGACTGTGTGTGTGCATAGACACACACACACACACACATACACTCTTAAGAGGTATATCCCAGCACACAGGAGACTGCAGTAGGAGGATTGCACGTTTGAGGGCAGCCTAGACCACATAGCTAGTCCTGACTTAAGAGGCAACAAAGGAAAAAAAAAACTAAAAAGGAGAGATGTGTAATTTTTTTGCATAGATGGTAAAGTGTACAATTTATAATTTTTTTCTAGGATTAAGTTTAGAACAAGTCGACATTTTATGGCATTGTTTAGTGGAAGATTCTGAGTGTTATGATGATGCACTTCATTGGTTTTTAAATCAAGTTCGAAGTAAAGATCAACATGCCATGGGAATGGAAACCTACAAGCATCTTTTTCTAGAGAAGGTAATTTGATTTCCTGAAAGTTTTATTTTTTTTATATTGGTTTGCTGTATTCCTTTTTTATCTTGTGAAATAGGAACTGTATAATACTCTCTTCCTTTCTTTTCCTTTTTGCCATGTTTTTTTTTTTTAAAAATCAGGTAATATACTGATTTTATCAGTACTTGTGAAACTTTTTGCTACTCAGATTTTGCTCTAAGTATTTATAACTAAGTGCTTAATTTATATTTATAAATATGTTCAGTTGCTTGTATAATTAGAGTGGCTCATGAGGGCAACAGTAAATTAGATGTAGATTGGCGGGGCATTTGTTGTTAAGAATCCTTAATAACATTTTATGGTTTACAGAGGTGGTTCCCAAATCTACAAGTGAGAGCTTTATTCTGTGACTCTTCTTTATTTAAATGGCTATGAGTCGTATCAGTCTGCTGGGCAAAAGTAGTCAGTTTCTAGATGTAGATCCCTGAAAAAGGCATTTCAGCAAGCATATTCATGATAGTAAAGATGTAATTCTTATGCTTCCTCACCAGATGTCACATTAGTTCAGGTAATTATTTTCCAAAATGAGCTATTCCCACTTTAATTTTAAAAATCAATGGAAAAAAGGCAGTAGACTTACATTTATTATTATTATTGTTTATGTAGTGGAAATTGAACTCAGGACCTTGAGCTTGTCAGGCAGGTGCTAATGCCACTGAGCTACATCCCTGGCCCTAAATTCATTGTTGTTTTAGAGGTTATGAAAGTTGGTGAACTCTTATCTCTGTCGTAGAACATGTTAGGTGTGGTCACAAAATATAGTGAATATTTAAATTCTGAAAAATTAATAGATTGTAAGACACACTGCCATCAATGTCCCTCAGATACTCTACGTTACTTTGAACAGACTTATCTCATTGTTTTTGCCAATTTCTGAAGCAGTTCTGAAACTACTCTTTTGTAAATGTCTTTCATTGTACTGTTGTGACATCTTTGGTATCTTAAATGGATTCAAAACATTTACTTTTCATGACCATTTTGACTTTGGGGGGAGCCAGAAGTTTCATGGTGCCAGATCTGATGAATAAGATGAATGAGGGCACACCATGATGTTTTTATGACCTTGCTTTTTTGATAACACTCAGCAGCAGCTTTCACCATGTTTTTGGTCATATCTCATAAATACACAAAAGACTACCGGAACTGCTTCAAAATGTGCCAGGAACAATGTCCTAAATGTGTTTGATATGGAGGTTGTGGCATCTTTTTGAAGGGCATTAGGGCAATGTCTCTTTTACTATAATACTTTTTTTTTTCCCCCCCTGGTGGTACCGGGGATCGAACTCATGACCTTATGTTTGTCAGGAAGGCACTTAGGCCACTGAGCTAAATCCCTGTCCCTGTAATACATTTTTAAAATTAAAATACATACTGGAGCAACTACTTTGAAAATAATAATACACAATGTACTAACCACTGTTACTCTCATACAATCTTATTTTGAAATTTTGTACCATTGCTTTTATTGTTTCAGTTTTCTTTGAAACAAAAATTAAAATACCACACTATAGTTTTTGGATCATCCTGTGTATATTAATGTTTTACAATAGGGATGGAAAACCTTTTAGAGCTTTCAGTGATAACAAATAGCTATAGATTTGCCATGACTGTTTTACAACATACAAAGTAAATTGCTTAGTAGATCCATGACCTAACTACCGACAGAACTTCAGTCATCTTAAATTTGAAGCCCTTGTAACACAAACTATAGATATGGCTACATGTACAATATCATAGGTGTGTACTGTACAGGTATGTAACAGATGAAAAAATATTTTATTTCCTCTAATTTGGGATCACATGTATTTTGAAAATTGAAACAAATCAGCAGGTTTCATTTCTGCTTGAAAAGGATTTTTCAGTAAGTTGTATAAATTAATTTTTTAAATTACCACAAAATCTGACCTGCTGTTTTCCTTCTACACTGTTTTTAGTAAAATTAAATTTGTCAACATTTATCTAGTAAAATAAAATCTGTTAATTTACCACACTAACACAGATTTAAAATTTGTTCCCCAAGATGCCCCAGCTAAAACCTGAAACTATTAGCATGACTGGCTTAAACCTGTTTCAGCATCTGTGTAACTTGGCTCGATTGGCTACCAGTGCCTACGATGGTGGTTCAAACTCTGAGGTATGGCTTTAGACTTACTGTTTCATTAAGGCTAACTTGTCGAATTTTCCACATTCCTTAAATTACATTACCAGATTAGCTTTTTACTAACTACTGAATTTATTAACTAAAATGCTTTTTGTCTAAATTTTAGAAACCTTTACGTTTTGGTTTTTTAAAGTTTTATATAGCAGTTTTAGTTATCTACACCCCCTCCTTTACTGGAGATAATCTTGTATGTAATGAAAGAAAACCATCTGAATGTTGTTTTAGTCTTAAAGAAGTTCCTCCATAGTCAAGTATTTTTTGTGAAATGAAAGGTTAATTTGTCTCTTCTGATTTTTCTTTTGCCATGTTGTATAACCCAAGCTTTTAGTTCCTCTTGGACAATTTAACTCTAGAGTTTCTCTCTTAGTAACCTGTCTTCTTGAATAGACTACATGTGAATCAGTGAGGAATGGTGATCAGTTTATTAATGGAAGACTCTCACAAATTGCTGGTCTTATTTTTGGCTTAGGGATATATCATCCTATTTTGGTGACTGCTTGATATTGTTGAATGTGTTATCTTCACTCTCCTTGCATACATTCTTAACTTGAAAAGTCTTCCTTATTGGACTTTCCACTTAATAATAGCTTTCATTTGTTTAGTATCCATTCCTGTTTTTCTTCAGAAGTTTGTATTAGAAGAAAGGTTAAAAAAAGACATGTTAATTTGCATAATAATAATGTTATCTAGAATGTTTTCTTGGTATCTTCCTATTTGCATGGTGAGTTTTCTTTGTTTTTTGGCTTTGATTTTTAATTTTTAAATCTTAATTTGGTATCTTTGTCTATTTTTTAAATTCAGTATCTTTATGCTAGATCAGTTTGATTTATCTGAATAGTCATTCTCTAATTATAAGCCAGTACTTCTTTTGAAGTAGAGAATATCAATCAATTCTTGTACTATAGCTATTCATCACCTATTGAGAAGATATCTTACCTGCCCATCTTTATAGAGGAATTAGTTGGGTGTTTTGTTGTTTGCTTTGCTTTTTGGGGTTTTTTTTTTTTTCTTGTTTTCTTTTTTGAGATAGGATTTCACTGTACAGTTCAGGCTGGCCTTGAACTCACTATGTGACCCACACTGGCCTCACACTCATGGATCTCCTCTTGCCTCAGCTTCCCAAGTGCTGGGATTACAGGCATATGCTAGCATGCTCTATTTATCTGCCCATCTTTTGAGAGTTTTTTACTCATTCTATAGTTCTTAATGAAAAATTCTTTTTGCCATCTAGTAGTTAAAATACAAATTTGAGTAAGAATTTCATAAACATGTCTTTTTTGTGTAAATACACAAAAGGGATTGTTTTATTAGTGTAACTTGAAACCATTGAAACATTGTTCTGCTGATTATTTCATATGTTGATTTTATTCCTTTGTAATGTGCCTTGGAGTTGTCCTACTATTTACCCATAAGTTAGGTTTTTAATCATCACATACTGCCAGCTAATTCATAAAAGAACCAGTAGAGTCGCATTTAAAAATTGCTCATTAGCTGAGAAAATGTCTATGGCTTTTTATCACTATTTAATAGCTAAACAGTAAAGATTTACTTTTTAATATTTTATAAAATATTGAAACTCTCTGATATTTTATTTTAAGACTTTTAATCTGATCAGTTATATTATCTGCCAAGCAAATTTCAAAGGAGTTACCATATTTTTCTTCCTTAGCTGTGTGGTATGGACCAATTTTGGGGCATTGCTTTAAGAGCACAATCTGGTGATGTGAGTCGAGCAGCTATTCAGTATATTAATTCCTATTATATTAATGGTAAGTGATTTTTGAAATATTATCTATAATTTTTATATGAGAATATTTTATTAGACTGCATTTCATTGTATTTTCCTTAATAGTGCTAAGTAATATTAGATTAAAATACATTTTTAAATATGGCTTTCAGGTAAAACGGGTTTGGAGAAGGAGCAAGAATTTATTAGTAAGTGCATGGAAAGTCTTATGATAGCTTCTAGCAGTCTTGAACAGGAATCACACTCAAGTCTTATGGTTATAGAAAGAGGACTGCTTATGCTGAAGACACATCTGGAGGCATTTAGGAGAAGGTACGTTTTTAACTGCAATATAATTGAGATGAATTACATTCTTTTTATTGCAGCCACGTCCAAATTGTATTCTTAAAATAAGATTAAAGTTTTTGTTGAATGCAAGTAAGAAGCATAATTTAGCAAGACTAGAAAGCTAGTAATAGAAGTAGTTTTTATTCAGAGTGTATACCATTTCATCATGGAACAGGCTGTATTGTTTCCTGATAAGTATTATTAGACTCTGAGCAAATGTGCATGAGTAAGACTCAGGATAGAATTCCATCTCTAAGAAGATATTAATTATGACTGAAAAAGCACTACAAAAAAGAAAACCCTCTCACCAAGAACATCAGATAATCTTTCAAAGTTGAATCAAGTTGAGTCATTTGTTTCATTTGCTGTTTTTTTTTCTTCCTGGACTAGGAGACAGTATTTTAATTTTGAATTTCCATTTACCATGGAAACATGACCAAAAAAATTCTGTTAATGAATATCTATATAATTAATTTAGACATACCCTGTGTAATACAGAAATAAAGCAAATTAACATTTATGAATATATCAACTGAAATGAAAGGTGAGTAGATAGTTTTAATTAAATTTTATTTATTAAAATCAGTAGCTATGAGTAATGTAAAAGTACTAAGAACTGTGTTGAAAAAATTTTTAATAATTTATTTCAACTTCAGATCTTAGTTTGATATTGAAAATCATACATTTGACATTTATTGACATTTACCTTAAATGTCAGGGAATATAGAATAAGAAAAGTACACATTCCTTATAAATATCATGGCTTGATGATTCAAAACATTTGGAAATTGTGAAATTCTTTATTATGATTATAATTTGTAGAAATTCTACTTAAATTCTCATATTTTTAAAGAATGTGTACAAGAACCGAATTTTCCCATTAAAACTTCATGGTGCCTCATAATATTTATCACTTTAAAAAAATAGCAAATGTGGTGATCTTATGCAATTCAATACAAATCATTAAATGTTCATTATAAAATTCCAATATTATACCATGATATTATATAGACAATAAAAGCCTCTGATAATTGCTGTCTTGCTATGGGAGATAGTTACTGTTAATGATACAGTATCACATCTACCAAAATTTTTCTTCTCTGTTGAAAGAAGAAAACCCAGAAAGGATGTTAAAACACTTAGAATTTGCAGTGTTAGTACCTAACATTGTAATGGGTATTTATTTTAAGAATATTTAAAAGTATATTATATTTTGAGGGTTCAGTAGTACATTTTATAAATTTAATGAGTTTAACCCCCAAATCCCTGCCAAATCTATAAACTTTGTTCTACCTCAAGAAACAAATTTATTATGAAAGTTTTCATGTATGTCTGTGTATTTGCTCATGTTTTATGCTATAAGTTAATGTTGGTGCTAAATTTATATTTTAGTAATCTAGGAGACAGGTTAAAATTGAATATTAAAAAAAATTAATTTAAACACAAATCTGGGTGTTTTCCATCTATTTTATTTTGTGTATTCCTTAAAGGATTTTCTTTTTAGGAAAACATATAGTTACAATCTTAAACAGTGATTCTTAGCAAAAAGTGATTTTGCTTCTTTGGGATCAGTAGGTAATAGCTGGAGACACACTTGGTTATCACAGCTTGGGGAAGGGAGTTATACTGGTATCTGGGGGATAGAAACCAGGGATGCTGCTGAACAACCTATAGTGCATGAGATACCTCCCTATTTTCCCCCCATCTCCTGATAACAAAAACTATTGGATTCAAAATGCTAATAGTGCTGAGGTTGAAAGCCCCTGGTCTTGAACTGTATAGCAGAAAACATGTTTTAGAATTACTCTTTCTCAGTCATAGAATTGAGACTGGATCACTTCTTGGGAATAAGGCAAATCCATTTGTATGTTTATTTTCCATCTTTCCATTCCAAAGCTATTGATTAGTTTTAGACATTGATCATCTTTTTATAGCTAAATTTAGGTACCTGGATCCTGTCTTTAGCAAACAAAAATGAGTTAGAAAATTGACAATCATTTGGTGAGTGTCATACTAGATGCTTCTTTACGTTGAAATACGAGTCTTTGTAATTCATTTTAAAATTTCAGTAGTTGTGAAATCAAGTGTTAAATTCTATTAGGCTGGTTGACATAATTATTCTAGAATATATCTAAAAAGTATTTCTTTAGAATATATTTAAAAATATTTCTTAATTTTTTTTTTCTGAATGTAAGAATGGCAGTTGGTTATTCCATTTACTGAGTTTTTATTGGCTTTCTTTCTGTTTTTCTTATTTCTAGAATCATCTCTGGAGAATAATTCTTAATGGCATTATTCCCTGCAGCAGTTTTTCATGAAGAATATTTTGTTAAAAGTAGCTACTCCTTTTTAGACCCTGTATTTATACTTTTAAGTTTTGTTTAATGTCATGATTCTAAAATTAAGTATAGTAAATTGGCATATGTTTGAACCTTCAGTGGACTTTTCCAGTTTATAAAATAGTAAAAGCTTCCATAATATTAAAATGATTTAAAATAGTATCCTTCCTTCATGTGTTTTTGTCTCATTTTAGGTTTGCATATCATCTGAGACAGTGGCAAATTGAAGGCACTGGTATTAGTAGTCATTTGAAAGCCCTGAGTGACAAACAGTCTTTGCCCCTAAGAGTTGTATGCCAGCCAGCCGGTCTTCCTGACAAGGTAGTTACAGAATTTTGATTTCCAAATTGATAACATTTCTCAGTACAGATATCTGGTTTTAAAAAATTGGTTCATCTCATATTTCAGATGACTATTGAAATGTACCCTAGTGACCAGGTAGCAGATCTTAGGGCTGAAGTAACTCATTGGTATGAAAATTTACAGAAAGAACAAATAAATCAGCAAGCTCAGCTTCAGGAGTTTGGCCAAAGCAGCAGAAAGGGAGACTTTCCTGGTAAGTCAAAAAGTTTAATTTTTTTTTTCATTTTAAATAATATTATATAGCAACTATCTTAGTACATTCTGTGTTATTATAATTGTATCCCTCAGACTGGTAATTTATAAAAAAATTTATATAGTGAGAAATTTACTTCTTGTGGTTATAGATGTTGGGAAATACAAAATCTCAATACATTTTTATCTGGTGAGGGTTCCTCTCCATTTCCAAGATGGTGCCTTGAATGTTGCTCCCTCTCAGTACAGGATATAGTAGGTCAAAAATTTTTTTTCTCTGAAAATTTTTTATGCAGATATTAGTCTGTTCATGAGACTATAGTCCTCATGACCTTAAAACACTTTCCAAAAAACTCTTCCAGCATTGTTTCAACATTGTTTCATTTGAGTTTCAAGATGGATGAATCTGCTGGGAACTAAAATATCAAAGCCACACAATACTAAATCTTTGCATCAAAGGGTATTCAATTATATTCCTTTCCTCTTGATACTGTTAATTTCCAGGTTAAAAGAAAAATTTGGTAATAGTTGTTTGCAAATACTTTAAAAAAAAATCTACTTAGATCTTTTATGTAATCATAAAAATGTTTTGAAGCTGGACATGGTGACCCATAATCCTAGTGTGCTATAGGAGACTGAGCCGGAAGTATTGCAAATTCGTCAGCCTGGTCAGTTTAACAACTTAATGAATGGTACCTTCTCTCAAAAGGTGAAAAAGGGGGAAAAAATATAAGGGCTTGGGATATGGTTCAATATGAAGGCCCTGGACCTGGGTTCGGAAAGAAGTAGAAAACACTTTTGAGAATTTATTTGATGAGTATTTTGAGAAGTACTGATAAATTCATGTTACCATTATACTACTTACCATTTTATCTAATAAAATTTTGCTGCCACTTATTACGGTTTTTTTTTTAAGACAGGATCTTACAGTGTATCCAGTTTGGCCTCAAACTCATGATGAGCCTCCTGTCTCGGCCTTCTAAATGCTGGGATTACAGGCATGTGGCACCATGCCCAATGTCTGCCTCTGTAATACATTATTACACTTTTCTTTTTTCTGAGCATATGAGAATAATACACTGACATTTCATATGTGCCTCTATTCTTCTTTCCAGGAAAAAAAAAATAGCAGGAAATGTTTCATGTGAGCCTCAAAAATATGTTTGATGCCTCCATTACTTTAACTGTTAACTGCTAGTGGTTTTTTACTGTTTTTCCATAGCATATAGAAAATGAGCTATTTTAAAATGTCTATTAAAAATCATGAAAATGATCTTTTGGTTATGATTTGTCTGAAATAATAGTTTGAATATAGGGTGTGCCCCTGTCGTGAAAATCCAAGATGTTTTGAAATCTGAATCATTTTAAGTGCCTGCACAATGCTCAGTTTCTGATTTTCTGATTTCAATTCTTGGATTTTTGGTTTAGGGTGTTCAACCAGTGAAATCTAAGTGAATATTTTAAAATCTAAACTGAAATCTGAAACTCTTGTAAGGTATCTACTCTGTGTGTATATATTCAGACAAGGTATACTAAATACACCCACACATATATACATATATATTAGTTATTGGTGTTTTTCATTTGTTTCATTTTTAAGACAGGATGTTGTTATGTAGTTGAGACTGGCCTTGAACTCACTATGTAGTTTAGTATGTGTTTCTTTTTTTTTCTTTTTTATCGGTACTGGGAATTGAACTCACGACCACATGCTTGCAAGGCAGGCTCTTTAAATCCCCAGCCCTCACTATGTAGTTTAGCTTGACCTGAAACTTGTGGAAATTTTGCCTCAGCCTTCTAAATGCTGGGATGATTACAGGTGTGCACTACCACACTTGGCTATATTTTTAAAAACTACTGAAAACTTACTTGGGGATTGATCCCAGGGCCTTCTCACTGAGCTACAACTCCAACCTGCCCGCCCACCCTCCTTGCCTTCCTGCCTACCTAACTGCCTGCTTGCTTCCCCTCTCCCCTGCTTTCTTCCCTTCTTTCCTCCCTCCTTTTCTTCCTTTCCTTTTTTTCCTTCCATTCTTTTTAGGGTCTCCCTAAATTTTTCAGGCTGGCCTCAAACTTGTGATCTTCCTGATTTAGCCCTTAGAGAACTGACATTACAGGTATATGGCACCCATGCCCACAAAGTATCCTATCTCTATCTGTCTCTCTGTCTCTAGTATTTATCTTAAGTGAATTCTGTTTTTTAATAAGGAGGCTAGAACCCTTATCCTCATGGGGGCTAGGCAAGCACTTTACTATCAGGCTATATACCCAGAGTTTTTATTTTAAATATGTGCTGCTGAAGTAAGCATGGCCCTTTTTTGAGACAAGGCCTTATTAAGATGCCTAGGCTAGCCGGATATGGTGGCACACACCTGTAATGCTAGCTAGCACTTGGGAGGCTGAGATAGGCAGATTGCCATGAGTTCAAGGAATGGAGAAAAAAAAGAATCAAGATATATACAGGTACAAATTCTCTATGATGAATGAGATCATTATGTATACCTAAAATGTACCAATATACTTAATGAAAAGATAAATTTTGGCATATTTCTACCTCAGCTTCACAAGTAGCTGGGATTATAGGTGTGCATTACTGCACCCAGCATGAAGTTTTTTCTCTTGAATAATTAAAATATTTGGTAGAGAATAATAAATGTAGAATAGTCTCCCTCTAATCCCTATTTCTAAGCTACCTGTTTCCCTTTGCCTGATTTATGTCAATATATGTATATAAATTACTCATGGTACCCATTCAGTTTATCCTCTTTGTAGATTTATCCTCTTTGTAGTGCTTAATGTTATCTTAGAAAACTGTGTGTACAGAAAGTTATTTGATTCTTTTTCAAATCTGCATTTTCTATTGTATGTCAGGACCATGATTTATTTTTCCTCTTCTCTGTTAGTGGACATTTCAGCGGTTTAAATTGTTATAAATTGCTGCTACAAATAATGCAAAGCATATCTTTGTATTTATGTTATTTCGTGTGTATTGATAAGGTATATAGGTACGGAATTTCCAGGTGAAAAGACATCTCCTATGGTTAGTTTGACGTGTGTAATGAAAAATTATAATGTGAATACTTGTGTCCATGTTCATTTAAAAAAATTTGTAATCTTCTTTCTACTTTTACTTTCAGTGTATGGATTCTTAAACTGTGTTGTTTGTAGAACAGCTTAACCATACAGTCCTATTTAGTGAGGAAAACAGTGCAACCAGTGTTAGATGAGGGGGGAAAAAGATGATAAGCTCTAAATTTCTTACATGTTGGTCTTAGAATATCGCTAGAAAAGTTCTCATGTGTAGTCCATTGGGTAGTCAAGGTGTATCTTAAGACTGTAATGCTGATAAAATACTGGAATATTCAGCAGAAATAGACTCAGGTTTTCTTTATTTTCTTTTTCTAAACTCTTCATGTTTTACCTTAACCTTTAGGAGTAAATCAATGCAGAATATTTTCTGTAGGATGAAATGAATGTGCTCTGCTAATTGAAAAAAGGCACGAAATGGGAATGTCAGTAGCCCCTAGAAAAGATAGGCAAGAATCTGGGCCAGGTTCATTCCTAACATAGAGTAGAATGAAGAGTGTCTCCAAGTCTGGTGCACCGCAGCAATAGTGAGATATCCTTTACTGTGTTCCTGTTGGCTTCTTTAACTGTTTTGTTAAACATCTTATTTCCAGTATTGGTACTCTTCTCATTGTTGGTCTAATGTTTTGTTTTGTTTGGTAGAGTATAGTGGGCTATCTTGGGTTTTTTTGTATTGGAAATCGAATTCAGGACCTTGCGCTCGCTTGCCAGGCAGACACTGTGCCACTGAGCTATATCCCCAACCCTCTTGTAGCTTTTTGAGAGGAGGTTGATTAAAGTTTGTGATTTTCTGAATGATTAAAATTATGTGTCTCACCTTGGTGCAGTGACACATCTACAGTGTCTGCTTGAAAGAGTTGAGGCAGGAAGATCACTTGAGCCTAGGAGTTTGAGTCCCTCTTAGCAAATATAGTGAGTCCCTGTCTTAAAAGCAAAAACATAGGGCCGGGGATTTGGCTCAGTGGTGTAAGTGCCTGCCAGACAAATGCGAGGTCTTGAGTTTGATCCCTGGGTACCAAAAAAAAAGTCTCTTGCTGAATGCAGCGCGGCACACTTGTCCCAGGTACTGTGGAGGCTGAGGCCAGAAGGGTCTCTTAACATGAGTTTAGAACCAACCTTGACAACATAGAAAAAAGTATGTCTCGTTTTCATCTGAAACTAATAATTTGGTTGGATGTAGAATTCTAGGTTGGAAATGATTTTGTTTCAGAATTTTTGAGACATTTCTGCACTGAGCATTTGGATGCCATTCTTGTCACATTCAACATATGAGTTTTGGGAGTATACAAATACTCAAATCATAACACGAATCATATATATCATACACCCCTTTCAAATAGAGTTCAAAAAGCCTAAATGTCTGAATTCTCTTTTGGAAAAAAAAAAGGTCTTACATGTTTATTTATAGTATTTAATAGACTAAGAAGCAAATTAACTTTGTGTTGCCTTAGCAATGCATCATCTCTTCACGTCTTATTTTAATAGTACAGAGATCATGATGATATATTTGATTATTTTGATAAGGTAAAGTAGTCATTTAATATTTCAAAACTATAGAAGCTTAATATAGAGTTTCTTTCCATGAAGTAGCCAGAATTTTTCCTTACTACTCCAGTGTACAAGCTGTTGTGGTATAGATCTAAAATGTCCTCTTCAAAGTCTCATTCATATGTAGACCTTTTGGAAGGTGATTGGATCATAGGAATGTTATACTCAACAGTGGGTTAATCCATTGATGAGTTCATAACTAACTAAATGCCGTTAGAAGGTGGGATCTTGTTGCAAAGAAGCATGCTAGTGGGAATGTGCCTTTGGAAAGTGTATCTCTCTCCCTGGATTCTCCTTTCTCTCTATTCTGGCTGCCAGATGGTGAGCAGTTTTCCTCTGTGCTACCTTTCCACCCTGCTGTTTCTGCCTTGGTGCCAGCTAATCATGGACTGAACACTTTAAATCCATAAGCCAAAATAAACCCAAAGTTATCGATGTTGAATATTTTGTCCCAGTGATGGGACAGTGATTAATATACAAGCATTATTTTTCTTCTGATTTGATAGTATACAAAATGATTTAAAGAAAAACGTAATGTATAACTTCTATAAGAACTCAATTTTAATTAGTCAATATATTGATAACTAGGAAACTAAAGAAATAAAATGTTCATGGAATTTTAAAAAGTACAGCAATCTCAATGTGATATATATGAGAATAAATTAACATTTGAATAAATGGAAATGCATAGTATGTCTGTTTCCTTAATACTGTAGAGATTGTTGCAGAGTGTGGTGGAACACGCCTGTAATCCCAGCACTCAGGAGGCTGAAATAGGAGGATTGCCGAGCTTGAGTCCAGCCTAGGCTACATAATGAGTTCAAGGCCAGTTTGAAGTACAGTAGTGAGACCCTGTTTCAAGAAACCACAGCAGAGATGTCAAATTTATTTTTCAATTTATTTTAACTTAAGATTTGAGTAGAATTTTTAAGATTTGGTGAAATTATGATGATTATCTGTATTAATAAATTAAGTAGTATTAGAAGTTCTGAGAGGAAAACCCAAAAGGATAGTAGCTGAACTTGTGTACTAGTTATTGAACATCTTATAGTAATATGATATCGATGAATTATTAAATAATACAGAATGAATAACTAAGAAACAGCCAAAGTATATTAATATATGGCTTGTTCAACTTAGCAGAAGCCTCTTTTTCTCTTATGTTTAACATTTACTCTGTAGTATCTATATTAATAATGAAAAAACCAAGCATTCACATGAATATGTACACTGAATATTTAACAATCCACCCTAAGGGCCAACTTACAGACTTTGTATTAGAAATAATGGGAAGAGGAGACTGCAAGATGGCCAAATGAGTGGCGGCACGATAAGAGAGCCTCTCTGAGGAAAAAAAAAATAAAATAAAAACAACTCAGATGCTGGAATCTGGCAGCATGGAGAAAGCCAGACAAAAGGAGAGGAATTCCCACAACCCAGGAAGAAACTGAGGAAAAAGAAAAAGAAAAAAAAAAAAAGAAGAAAAAGAAGCATGAACAGAGGCCTGGAGCTGGGCAAGCCCCGATCCCAGTACTGGTACGTCTTAAAGTCAGGTGACTCACGGTCGAGCTGAGATCAGGGCCCTGCTGAGAGTGGGGGTTGGTGAGCTCCAGACCCTCGGCTAGAGGAGGCACTGAGACAGGGAGTGGAAAGAGCCATTGGGGCTACACGAACTTGGGTGAGTGATGGGAACTGGAATCTCCAAACCAGGAGGACTGGCTGGGCAACATTTTGGAGTTGGGCAGGGCCAGCTTGAATCAAAACCCGAGGCAGTTTCCACTAATGACTCCTAGTCCAAAGTAGATTGGTGGGATCTGCTCAGGCAGGGCCACGCCCCTGGTTGAAACCCAGTAGCCAGGGACAAGGCTTTTCTGGGCCAGTGGCATCCCCAGGGAACACACAAACTTGTTGAAGCATAAACTGGTTGACTGGCATGGGGGAGAAGCCAGCTCTCAGCCTGCAACTTGCAGATCCGCAGTGGACTAGGGGGCAGTACTTCCCTAGCAAGTGTGCTTCAGAAAAACTGTAAGCAAAATGAAAAGCCCAGAGGCCTCCACCACCCACCTGTCTGAAGGGGGCCAAAAACATGACAAGACAGAGAAAGAGCAAAAGATCCCCAACTGTGGAACCAGGGAAAGTGAGTCCAACAGAGGTAAATGCAGAGTAGGTTGAGAGCAGCAAACCTATAATGTCAGAGACAGCCTCATCGGAAATAAATACGTCTGTGACCTCATCGTCAATTTTAAATCTGAAATTCTAACTCAGGTGAAGCAAGATATAAGAAGATTAATAAAAGAAGTCCTGGGTAATCCTCAAGTAGGCACAAATGAAAGAATAGAGGAACCCAGAGAAAGGAGAGAAGCCTTTGATGAAGAATATAAACAAAACCTAGAATATATGAAACAGATCCAAAGAGAATATCAGGAAATTAAAAACTCTGTTAAAACCTGGCAAAAACTTTTAACAGAAACTAAAGACGTGTAAACTTTCAAAACTTGAAGATAGATTTGCAAAGTATGATCGTGAAAGGAAGGATCTCTTAAAAATAACAAGGAACCAGGAAGCAATGATACAAAGGCTAGAAGATGACAAGAGGATTTATAACCTAAGAATAAAATATGTGAATGAAGATGCAGCCACAAATACAAATGAAATAAAAAGTCTATTCACAGAAGTAATTAAGGAAAACTTCCCAAACATAGGTAACGGAAGTGAAGTTCAGATAAATGAGGCATACAGAACTCCAGCCAGCTACAACCCAAACAGATCTACACCCAGACATATAATAATCAGGATCCCAGAAATCCGTCACAAGAACAGAATATTAAAAGTGGTCAGAGAAAAGAAACAGATGACCTATAAAGGAAAACTCATCAAAATCACAGCAGACTTCTCAATTCAAACCATCAAATCAAGAAGAGGTTGGAGCGAAATCTTCCAATCCCTGAAAGAAAATAACCTCCAACTCAGAATGATGTACCCTGCAAAACTGTCTCTCAAAATTAATGGAGAGACAAGATATTTCCACGACAAAGAGGAACTGGGGGAGTTTGTGACCACCAATCCAACCCTGCAAAGAATAGTGAAGGACATTCTAGAGATAGGAGAAAACCACCAGGGTTCCAGGAATAATGGCAGAAAGGCCTCAAAGAAAGGGGCAGACAGT
>PVLA01017026.1:0-18736 GCA_004027455.1 Hydrochoerus hydrochaeris
GTAAAACTGGAAAACCTGAAAATAATGGGGGAAAACACAGTGGAAACTGTTCAAAGTATGGGTATAGACACTGATTCTCTGAAAAAAAAAATCCAATGTCTCAGGAAATCTAATAGCAAGGATTGACAAATGGGATTTTTCAAAATTAAAGGATTTCTGCATAGCAAAGCAAATTTAAGCAGAGTGAAGTGATAATGTATGGAATGGGAGAGTCTTACCCAACTGTTCATCTGATGGATGGTTTATGTACATAAGATGTATAGGACTCAAGAAATTTAACACCAAAGAACAAGTATTCCAAACTATATGTGAGCCAGAGATCTGAGCAAAAAATCCAAATATCAGATAATCACATGGAAAATGCTCACACAGGTAGTCACACAGGACATGCAAATCTAAAGTATGCTGAGATTCCTTCTCATCCCAGTCACAACGGCTACCACCAAGAAGGCAAATACAGGACAGGCTGGTGAGGGTGCAGGGAATGTGGAACCCACGCACACTGGTGGTGGGAATGAAAACCAGTACAGCCACGATGAAAATCAGTGCAGTGCTTGCTCAGAGAAAACTATAATTAAAGTACCGTGTGATCCAGCTGTACGCTGCCTTGTTATATGCATTACCCAGGGTTACTAATGTCGGCTGTGATAGACATACTTGCATAACCAGAGATGATCATAGCACTATTCATAGGAGCCTACTGATAAAATTAACCTAGATGCCCATCACTGAGTGAATAGATAAAGGAAAAGTGATATCTGTTGAAAGAACAGTGTCTGTCTATGTGATGGAAAGTCAAAGAATTTTCTGCTCCAAGGAGTTTCTCTATTCATTTTTTAAAATTTTTTTATTTTTAAAAAATTATTTTAAAGGTAGTAGAAGTACAGCAGAACAAGACAGAACAAAGCCAATTGAGACAGTGCAGTGAATTTGTACAGAACTTCACAGCAGGTTACCAGGATAACAGAAATAGGTACCATAGTATATCTCATTATCTTCACAGTAGTTTTCTAGTCAATTAGGTATAGCAAAATCAAATCAAAGACAGAACATTATAAAATCAATGGAAAGAGAATATTGAATAGAGTAAAGCAATTAATCATAATGACACAAAAATGAAAACAATACTTGCTTTCAAAGAGAAGATAGAGGAGACCCTGCATATTTGCTATATTGCATACAGTCATCCCACCAAAAGATGCTCAGACTTCTATCCCCAGTTGTTAATGGTGGTGGGGGGTTGGGATGTTTGATTCCAAGCCCGGCACCGGTAGGCTCACAGGAGACACTACGGAGTTTCCTCCTGGCTCACGGCAGAGGAAGGTGCTTACCAAGAGGGCAGCAGCGAATTGCTTCTTTGTGCTGCCTCCTGGGTTCCACCATGGCCATGGAATTTATCTAGTTATAGAGGTGGGAGCTCTTTTTTGGAATTCATGGACACTCTTCAGGAAACAAGACATAGTATGCCAACATTATCTGATGTTTGCATGTGGTTGTGTAGGAGGCAGACAGAGATCATGTGGCTTTCAAAGATTCACTCCACCCCGAGACTACAAGATCCTCTTCCACGCTCCCTCCACGTCCTTGTTTCTCAGCATGTAGAAGAGGGGGTTGAGCACCGGGGGGGATGATGCAGTAGAAGGACAGGAACTTAGCCTGAGTACTCTGGGCTGGAGGTTGGAAATAGATGTAAATGCCTGGTGCAAAGTACATGGTGACCACCACCAAGTGGGAGGTGCAGGTGCTGAGTGCCTTGTGCCTGCCTTCAGCTGAAGGGAGCTTCAGCACAGCCCTGGCAATGAAGGTGTAGGAGATGAGCACCAGCAGGGGGGACACCATTCCAAATGGGATGGATCCAATAGCCAGGACCAGGTCATTAGCATTGGTGTCTCCACAGGCCAGCTGGATGAGCACAGGAACCTCACAGAAGTGGTTGAGTGTGTGGTGTCCACAGAGGGGGAGCTGGAGGGTGAGTGTGGCCTGTATCAGAGCACTGACCAGGCCACTGGACCAGCAGGCAGCTGCCATCTGCACACACACACAGGGATGCATGATGACAGTGTACTGGAGGGGCCGGCAGACGGCCACATAGCGATCAATGGCCATCATAGCCAGCAGGATGCATTCAGCACAGGCTGCCCAGCTGAACATATAGACCTGTGTGATGCAGCCCCAGGCAGCAATGGTCTTGTCTGGTCCCCACAGGTTGCCCAGCAGCTGGGGCACAATGGTGCAGGTGACACTGAAGTCCAGCAGGGAGAGGTTGTCCAGGAAGAAGTACATGGGCATCTGGAGTCTGGGGTCCACCAGGGAGAGGAGGAGGATGGAGCTGTTCCCCATGAGGGTGAGGAGGTAGGAGACCAGGACCACTGCAGAGAGGGGCATCCTCAGCCACCGAAACTCTGAGAAGACCTGCAGGACAAAGGTGCTGGGAAAGCTCGCATTTTCCCTTCCCATGGCTTCAATTTATAATATATGACTGGAATGAAAGGGACAGGTTTTAATGATAAATGTAAGTTTTCCATTTCTTCTTTTCCTCATTTTTTATTACTGTGTGTTTGAAATATATGTTTCATTTGCAGCTACATAACAAATGAACTTTTCTGCAGAGCAGAAAGCATTAACTAGAGTTTAGGCAATTTTCTCTACTTTTCTTTAGTTTCAAATTTTTCTTATGTCAAGATAGAGAAAATATAAGATTTATTAACTGAACAATTTTTAAACATGCAGATCAGTGGAACTAGGTTCATTGATGATAGTGCATAGTTGTCAGCATCATCCATTTCCTGAATCATATTTTGCAAGTTCAGTCAGAACCTATGAAATATTTCTGTGCCCCTCATCAACCATAGAACCCCCATTCTGTTATCTGTCTGCATGATTTTTGTTACACTAATGCAGAATCAAATAGTATTACACTTTTTGTGATTAGCTTATTTACATTTCCATATCCTAAAATTTTATCTGCACTGAAGGTTGCTATGTTTTCCTACATTGTAGGATTGATATTGTACACATGAAAGTTATGTTTGTACCTGCATCTCCCAGTTGGTGCATGCTGCGTGCTTGGCTTTGCTATTGTGATTACTGCTGCTCTGCACATTGGTGTCCAGCCCCTCTTGAGACCCTGCTTTCCATTCCTTCCGATGCAGACTCAGAAGTGATGTTTCTGCATCCCAAGGTGACCCTGGGCTTAGTTCTGTGGAGAACTGATGTGCTTTCCTGCCCAGCTGCTCTGCTGTCCTCCTCCCTGTGGTAACAGAGTACACGGGCTCCCGCAGTCCACACACTGGACAGCCCTTCTACTCCTGCTCTTGGCCTTTCATGTTCACCATCCCAGTGGGTGGAAAGTTGCCTCTATGTGTTTACACATTTTTGTCCACGGTGGGTCTGTAACCATGGAGAACAAGGGATCCGCCTTTTCACCATACTACAAATGCCTTCTGTGTGTACTTCTGTCATTTTCTTCTCATCTGTACTAAATCTTTCAGTATGAAACATAAAATTGCAAAGAAAGCAAATATCTTAATGCATGCATTGAGAAACATTTTTTTCTCAAATGTCATAAGCTTGGAAGCATAATTGCATGAAGAGTAAAAAAATTACACTTTGAAGTTTTGTAAAGTGTTATGTACATTAGTATATTTGTTTATCTTTGAGGAGAAAATTAAGAAGAGAATCATAGTATCTTGACTATCTACAATCAGTCAAGTTCAGTAAAATGAGCTGTCAGACAACTTTCTGTGCCAGGTTACCAAGCACTCATGAAGGAACACCTTGCTTTGTGACACCTGGTGAATTCTTTGGAGTCACAGGTAACATGGAACCATAGTTTGACACAATTTGTAGGTGCACAGTCAGAAAAAATTATGGAGAGTCAGAAGACTATCAACAGAAATGAGCAATTATCATACTAATCTTGAGCATGAGAGAGACAGAGACAGAGAGAGACACAGAGAGACAGAGAGAAAGAGAGACAGCAGAATCTTAGGATGAATGACACACTACATGGAAAACTAAGCAACAGTAGTGTGTAAAATGTGTAAATATTTTCTGATAGTGAGGTCAGTAGTGTCAAATGCAGGTTAATTCTGAATAAATGGAAAAAGTATCTCACATGGAGAATGACTTAGATGTCAGGTAAGGGCATCATGGACACGCAATGACCTCTGGTGTAGTGTGCTGGGCACTGTTTGCATCTTGATTGATTCTCTTTGAATCCGGGACCTCCTGGCCATCAGAGTGACCCTGAGGACTTAAGGCAGGAATGTTACCACCTTAGTGCTTTTCCATCCTGCACTAACATGCACAGAATCATGTTCACTGCTGGGCTTTGGAGAAGATGAACTGGATTAAAATGTGCACAAGAACACAAGGGAATTACAAACTGGTGGCCTTCTTGAGCAAAAATTTATTTTCCTTGCAAATAATAAAAAGGCTATCAAAAAAAGGCCATGAAAAAATCACAATGACATATAAGAATCATTGTAGTGGTAAAGAATGTGGCCAGTGCATCCCAAATACTGCTTTTTACAATTCAAAATAAGGATCTTGCAATTCTTGGTGAGCTTCTGGCAGAGCCTCCCTCTCCTCATCTGTAGACCAAGAACAGTCACAACTCACATGCCATTTGCATGCAGTCATAGCTGTATCGTAAAGCAGGATGGTGGGTCAGAGGCCCTAGGCTATGCACCACAGAGAGCAGGGTGTCACCTGGACAGAGCCAAGGTCCTCCGAGGCCAGGGGCTGCCCTTCCCCACTGCCTCCCTAAGGATGCACCAATCTGCAGGAGACAGAGTGCAGGGACAGTGCCTCCAGGCTGCGCTGTGTCAGAGAGGACACTGCATAGGTTTCTGCTTTGCATGGAACTGTCCCAAGGAGAGGGGACTTGGTTCTCAAATAGGGCACTTGGTTCTCAAATAAAGGTGTGAAAACATCCAAAGGCTTTTTGTGATCCCAATCTTAATACAAATAGAACAAAGGGGACACCGTGGACAAAAGCTATGCTCTGGTCTTCTTAACAGAAAAACTGTCCAGATTATGAAAATGTAAGGAAATGATTCATTCTGTGCTGTCAAATTACATCTGGCTTCTGTGTGTTTCCTTGTGCTTGTGTGTTCAGGCAGCCTTTGCCAATCGCATTTAAATGGCTGCACTGGGGTGAGCAGAGGGACTAGGTTGGAGTCCGGAGATTGGTGCCCAGCAGGTTCTGGGGGACGTGAGGTGTTGCAGAGTTGCTGTGACATGAACCTGGTCCTGTTCCTCACATGAGCTCACACTGGAGCAGAGGGAAATATGCTCCATAATATTTGTATCAAAAAAAATGCATAAAACATATGGAGTGTCAGTTTTGCCTAACTAAATGTTACATAATTTGATATTTATTTATTTTGAGTTGAAAGATGTGTTTGTGTGCCACAAGAAGTATGAGTAGTAGTGATAATATGCATTACCCACAGTATAATCTTTTTATGGTGATAGCATTTCAATCCCCTCTCTCAGCATTTTCCAAGAATCCCATTGGAACTCTGCACTTTTCCTCCTCTCTATCTGCACATCAGGGTCCTTTGTCCAGCATCTCCTGACCACTTCTGGGCCCCACTGCTGTCTCTTCCTCAGTCAGATCCCTGTTTTCAGATTCCGAATGCGACTCAGACTGAGTATAGCTGTTTCTCCCCTCCCCGTTGTCAGAATGGCTGATGTGGAACAGAGAGGACAGTGAATGTGGGCAGGGGTGTGGGAAGGGAACCCTGACATGTAGGTGAGGTGCACATTGGGGCAGCCCTGTGCAAACAATGAGGGTCTGCACAAGGTTTCTGTGTGCAAAGCACCATGGGAACAGTATGCTGTGGTCAGCTCTCCCATTTTCAGGAATGATGCTAACTGCTCTTCATAATTTCAGGAATGAATGATATGCCCCTCTGGTCCCGCTGTTGCCACCAGTTTAGACTTGTGATCACAGCATGGTCCTGTGTTCAGGGGTTCCCAACCCAGTGTGGGCCTCATGCTCCCCTTCCAGAGGGATTTGGGAAGTTAGAATCCTCATCTTCCAGCCCACAGGGGTGCTGCAGACCCCACGTCACAGCCAGTCCCATCCCTGAGGGGACCCAGCCTTGTCCCAGCTTCCTCTCCCCAACCTCATCCCTTCTGCTGCTGGCTGCCAGCTCCAGCCTGGTTCTCTGCACCTGGGTTTCTCCCTCTGCCTCCAGCTGACCTGGGGGTTTTGGGGCCCTGGGATGCCTCATCACTGTGGGCTCCTCTGTGACTCCTCCCACAGCCCCCTCAGCTCTGTTTCCCTGTGTGGCTGTGAGTTCTGACCCCACTTCAGTCTCTCTCACCCCTTCTGCCTGTGAGCCTTAGGGAGTTGGCCCTGAGCAGAGGTTTCCTGCTCCCTAGCAACTTGTTTTGCTCTGCAGCTGTTGTTTAATCAACATGTAAATCACTGGCTGAGTCACTGGCAACTTGTCTTTCACTTGTCACACAGACTTTGCCCTCTTTCTCTCTCACGTTTCACCTAAACTCCTAATTTGGTAAAGATATTACTTCTCTAGTTGTGTTTTTGTATCATATTTAGGGCACCGGTGATCATTTTATGCCCTGTGTTGTCGTGTTTTCTCTGACCTCTAATCCAGCATTTTGCATGCTAAAATACAGTGTGAGCTGGGATGAGTGTTGTACTTGGGGCCAGGGATTGGGGTAGGTGAGGTTTGAGAAGAGTCTCTCCCTAGTGAGAGCAATTTGGTTGGTATAATTTTGACTCACAAAAGCAAGAGTCCACCCCAAATAGGTCAGTGAGAGAATCTCCTCTATGGAAGTCACTGGGGTATGAGAGAGTTTGTGGAGGATCATCTGGAGGACTCTCCTTAAAAGAAGAGCAGTTATCTCCATTTTGGCTAAACCTGGCCCTATTTCCATGCATTGATATGTTCAGAACTGGCAAGGACTTCACCTTCTGGCTCCCATTGACTTTAAGCAATGCAAATGGGTCTGGCCGAGGTGAGGGTGTGTTATCTGATGGTGACAGTCACTGTTACCCCAGCATGAAGCTCCCAGAAAACCTGTGTGAGCCAGGTGGCAGGGAGAACCATGCTGCACCATCAGCTGGGTCTGGGGTTGAGCCTTGAGATAAGAGGCTATTACCTCCCAGGGCATTAAACACTGTACATGAGAGCGGAAGCACTGACCCCAAGCATTAGCTGCTCCCTCAGACTGTGCTGTATAGAGTACTCTTCCTGCACCCCTTCTCTCTGCACACTGCAGAGGTGACTCCAGGCCTCCCACTGCCCAGCTCACAGCTCTCATGGACTTCCCGCCATTCTCACAGTCACTCACCCTCCTGCCACTCTCTTTGTCACAAATTAATAAAACCTGGGTTCAACCCCGAGTCAAAGGTTTAGTTCCAGTTAATCATCACACTGACTGGACTTGGGACCCCCTTAGCTCCCCACAACTACTAATATGCTTTAGTGTCTTTAGGCAACCTGCCCAACAACCTACCTGGGTCACTCACCCTGAGGAGCAGAAGGAAGAGACAGGGAGTGAGCGGCCAGTGGGGGAAGCTGGGGCCCGGCTCTGCTGAGGCAGCTTCTCTGCAGAGGCCGGGTTTCCTGGAGAGCGAGGAGGGGGAGATGGAGTCCAGGCAGGAGAGAGAGAGATGAGCAGGGGCTCTGAGCTGGGTCCTCTGAGAGCTGAGCCAGCGAGGGAGACCATTAATTCAGGGCTCTGCCAGGAATTCCCCTTCTGATCATTAGTCTTCAGAATCATCTCCCTTGCATGACTTGATGACAAGACCCTGACATGGTAAGGGCACGACACATGGGGACTGGAATGGGGAGCTGTTTAAAACTCACACAGTAAATTACACGTGAAACAGTGCAGTGTAAGCAGAAACACATCTGTTCTCTAGAAAACCACAAAGCTGTTTAGCTGGTGCGATGTTTATTTTCTTGCTAGGGACCCATTCTATGAGAAAGTTATGAAGATATTACTTTTTTTTTTTGGTGCCAGGGATCGAACTCAGGACCTCACATTTGTATGGCATCATTATGAACTATTTTATGCCAGCATCTCCCCCTCAATGAGCATTTCCTTCACTGTTCAGAGCTATCCCCTAAAGAAAATTCGGGGAGCTTCCTATGACACTAGTCTGAGCAGGGATATTCTGCATACTAATGTAAATTCTCAGACAACAAAAGCAAGAATAAAGTGGGAGAACATCAAACTAAAGTCTTCTGGTGTGGTGAACAGAGGAAAGTCACAATGTACAAAATCGGAAAAAGTGTCTGTGACCTGTTCACATGACAAGGACATAGTATTCAGAATATGTAATGAACTCAGAAAACCAGCCACAGAATATAAATACCTTTTGAAAACCCAAATAACGTGGTTAAAATGAGTAAGTGGAATTTTTTGATAGTTGTCCCTGCAGAAATCCTTTCACTTCATGAGATAAGCTCTTGGAAGCGGAAGCAGGCTGGCAGTGCGTTTGTGGCCGTCTCGGGACATTATTACTGATTTAGTCAAGAGCACATGAAGATTTCAAGTTGTCTTAAAAATAATTTCAATATTTGCCATGTGGAAAGCCAGTGTTCCCAGCATCCTTTATTAAAGAGGCTGTCTTTCTTTCAGTGAATGTATTTGGCCTCTTTGTCAAAGATAATGTAACGAGGTATGCCTGGAGTTGTATCTGCATCTTGTGATCTGTTTCGATGATCTTTGGGTCTGTTTCATTTTCTAGTGGAATGCTTTTTTTAAAAAATCATAGTGGCTTTATACTACAATGCCAAGTTAAGGATTGTGAGGCCCCCTGCCTCGCCTTTGATGCCCAGAATCACCTTTGCTATTCTAGGTCTCTTCTGGTTCCCTGTGAATTTTAGGATTGTATTATCTAATTCTGTAAAATATACTGTTGGAACTTTGATTCCAAATTCACAACATTTGTATAACAAATTTGGTAGTATTTTATCATATCGGTTCTTTGTACCCAAGAAAAACGGATATCTTTCCCTTTTCTGATATCTTCAATTTCCTTTTTCAGAGTCCTATAGTTTTCAAAGTAGTTTACATCCTTCATTAGAATGATTAAACCAGACCAGTATCTTTTTTGATTTTGTAGAAAATAAAACCAAATGAGACAAAACAGAACAGTGAATCAAAACAAAAGGATGAATTGGTGCTTGACTTAAAAACATAATACAAGGTGATCAATAATGGCTACCAAAATGCCTCTTGTTATCTTCAATAAGAGTGGCCCATATCATCAGACATAATAAAATCAAACAAAACAGTACAGAACAAAACCAATAAAACCAAAATAATGAGGACATTATAAGACATCAAAAGAAGATAATAGGAAGACCACAGTGGATATTGTAATGCATCTTATTGTCTTCAAAGTAGTTGTCTGTATCATCAGACTTGATACAATCAAACAAAACAGAGTAGAATAAAATCAGTCAAAACAAAACAGTGAAAGCAATACAAGGCTTCAAATCAAGCTAATAGAAAATCAAAGTGGTTACCATAATACATCCTGCTATCTTTGGAATAGCTTTCCATGCTATGAAATCAAATACAATTAGACAAACAAACAGAATAAAACCAAACTAAACAGAACAATCAAAACAATATGGGTTTCAAATCAAGATAATAGACTAACAATGGCCATTGCCTTCCGCGTTTTTAGACAGTCCCTCCCCTTTCACTTTCACAAGGTACATTGTACATTTTGGGTCCTACTAACTCCTTTAGTTTTTAGGTTAGGGAGACAACCCGCTATTCACCTAACTGATTCTGAACCTTTTTACCCCTGAGCTCGATGGCAAGCTGTATCCTTTTACCTACAAGAGCCTCAAGGTTTTCTTTCTTTATATCTGAGTAGCTTTCCATTGTATAAAAGTGTCATGGTTTTCTTACCAGTCTGCAGCTAATGGGCAAGCTATCCCCATTTTTTTCTGGTTCCCTGTCACATAGAGCATTGTTTTCTCATTTTTTTTGTATTTTTTAACTTATTTAAACAAAAAAAAAACATGAAAAGGGCAGAAATAATACAGAATTTCAAAAAAAATATAAACAGTAAGAAATCACTAGTTGATAACACACATATTGTCCTATTAGAAATAGTTGTTCAAATTACAAAATTAAAGCATACAAAGTAAATATTAAAACAGTGAGACTGTAAACAGCTACGCATGCATGAGTCTCTACATGTATTTCTATCCTTTCTTTTTTTCAAAAATTTTTTATTTAAAGGGATAAAACAGAAAAAGGAGAGAAATATTACAGAATTTAAAAAAACATAAACAGTAAGAAATCACTAGCTGATAAATTACATATTGCTCTTTTAAAAATAGTTGTTCAAGTTACAAAATTAAAGCACACAAAATGGACACTCAAGCACTGAGACTGCAAACAGATCTGTTCAACAATCAAACAAGAACTAAGAAATATGGGTAACAATCCTGCACACATAAATATACATGTAGTTATATCTTTTATGGCACTTCCTATTTTCTCTTTTTTACAATAGCAATTATACATTTTTTAATTAAAGAGAAAAAACAGGAAAATGGTAGAAATATTACAGAATTTCAAGAAAAGAAGATAAGCAGTAGGAAATCACTAGTTGATACATTATGTATTATTCTTTTAGAAATAGTTGTTCAAGTTACAGATTTAAAACAGACAAAGTGGATACTAAAGCAGTGAGAGCGCAAACAGATCTGTTCAACAATCCAACAAGTACCTAGAAATATGGTCATCAATCCCACACATCTAAACATACATGCAGCTATATCTTTTATAGCGCTTCCTATTTCCTCTTTTTTTATAATAACAATTATACATTTTTAAAATTTTATTTAAAGAGAAGAAAAACAAAACAAAACAAAACAAAAAAAGGGTAGCTATTGTTGCTATTTCTATCCTTTCTGTATTGGAGGGAAAAGCAAAACATAGCAAGACAAAGCAAAACAAATTCCTATAAAAACATGAAACCAAAAAGTCATATAAAACCACAGTACAAGATGACCTACAATGATTACTGTGTTGTCTCTTATTATCTTCAATAGAATTGCATATGTCATCAGGCATAATTGAATATAGCAGCATAATTGAATATAGCAGTACATAACAATATTAGTAAAAATAAAACATTATAAACAGTATAAAACTTCAAAGGCAGGTAATAATCAAACCAGAGTGGATATTCTAGTGAATCTTGTCATCTTCAGTGTAGTTGTCTATACTCTCAGAGTTGACACTATCAATCATAACAGCTTTGAATAAAATCTATTAATACAAAACAATGATCTAACAAACCAGATTTGATTAAGATCAGTCATGATAAAACAGTGTAAGTTATACAGAGTTTAAGATTAAGTTAATAGGAAATTAAGGATGATTACCATACTGTATCCTGCCATTTTCAGGATAAGTGTCTGTGCCCTCAAATCTAGTACAAGTAGACAAACTGGAACAGAATATAATCCATCTAAGCAGAGTGCTGTGAGTAATGTGGGTTTTAAATCCTGGTGCACCATTAACAATATCCTCTGCCTTCTTTTTTTAGGCTGTTCCTCCCCTTTCACTCCCACAGGGTGCTGTGCACTTTGGGTCCCACCAACTCCCTCAGTTTTTAGATTGGGGGGGCAACCTGCTTTTTACCTAAGTGGTTCCAAATCTTCTCGTTCCTGAAATTGTTCTCAGGTTGTATTCCTTTACCTACAAAAGCCTCAAGGTTTTCCTTCATTATAGCCGAGTAATTCTCTACTGCACATAAGTATCCTGTCTTTCCAACCTATCTGCAGGTGGTGGTCGAGTTGCTCCTATTTCCCTCTGGCTCCCTGTCACATACAGTATTGTTTTCTCATATTTGATTTTGGGTCCATAAAACCTCTCTCAGGTTGATTATAGTTCCTGTATAGAGCATCTCAATGGACCCTACCTCCTGATCTACTCTGCCTGTCGTTTTTTTTAGTGTATCAAGACCATCTATGTTAGAGATTCTAGCCAACCTTCTCTGCCTCATGTCTGCTATGCTATTTTTCTCCCTTTGTTTATCTACTTTCCTCCTTCATTCTACTGCCTGCCCCATTCACTGAGGCCTTTCTGCCACTGTTCCTAAAATTCTGGTATTTTTTTTTTCTCTCTCCAGAATGTCCTTCAATATTCTCTGTAGGGTTGGATTGGTGGTCCCAAATTCCCCCAGTTCCTTTTTGTCATGCAAGCATCTTGTTTCTCCATTAATTTCTAGTGACAGTTTTGCAGGGTACATCAATCTAGGCTGGAGGTTATTTTCTTTCAGGGCTTGGAATACTATGCTCTAAGCTCTTCTTGATCTGATGGTCTGTGTCAAGAAGTCTGCTGTGATCTTGATGGGCTTTCCTTTATAGGTAATCTGTTTCTTTTCTCTGATGGCTTTTAATATTCTGTTTTTATATTGAATTTCTGGTATCTTGATCTATTATATGTCTGGATGTAGCTCTGTTTTGGTTGTAGGTGGTTGGAGTTCTGTATGCCTCACATAGCCGAATATCATTTTCTTTTCCCATTCTTGGGAAGTTTTCCTTAATTATTTCCATAAATAGCCTTTGTAATTCACATGTTTTTATTCCTGCTTCTTCATTCACATTTCTTATTCTTAAATTATAGATTCTCTTGTCATCTTCTAGCCTTTGTATTGTTATTGCCTGTTTCTTTGTTATTTTTAAGAGGTCTTTCCTTTCATGATCACACATTGCAAACTTGTCTTCAAGTTTTGATACTCTATCCTTCGTTTCTTTTAAGCAGTTTTGCCAGCTTTCAATGGAGTTTTTAATTTCCTGGTAGTCTCTTTGAATCTGCTTCATATATTCTAGATTTTCCTTATATTCTTTATCAAATGTTTCTCTTCTTTTTTTGTGTTCCTCCCTTCTTCTGTCTGTGTCTTCTTGAGAGGCGATTAGCATTTCTTTTATTAATCTACTTTTATCTTGTTTTTTGCCTGATTTAATATTTCAGTTTTGAGCTTGTCTACAAGGTCCTGAAGATATCTCTTACTGTCCATTGAAGCTGTGTCTGATGTTGCATGTTTGCTGCCCTCAGTTTCTTTTGTTTTTCCCACTCCTGGATCAGTGACTCAGGGTTTTGGGCTGAGGACTTTTTCTTGTTTCTCTCTCTTGTCATGATTTTGGTTTCTTCCATACAGGTGTATACTGGAGGTCTCAGCCCCTTTCCTTGTTGGCTATGGTTCTTCTGAAGCACACTGGTGAAGGATTTCTGCCCTCCCCTGTTTTCTCTTGTCACTGAAGTGTAAGCAGGAGCTGTGTATGCTGGCCCCTTCCCACTGGGCCAGTCAAAATTCAGGGGCCTTCACCAGGTTACTGTGTGCTGTGTGTAGGGGAATCCATTTGGTCACCCCCTCCCCTAGTGGGGGGTCTTATTCCCAGCACTGAGTATGTATTAATGGAGGTCCCTTCACCACCTCTGTTCTTTGTTGGGCTCACCAACCCCTGACTTCAGCATGGCTGCAGCTCCTGTGATTTGCAGCTGGAGTTAGTTAGGGTGGCTCTGCGGGTCATGTGGGAAAGTGCTGTGTCTGCTAATTTTAGCTGTTCCAATTGTAGCCCTGAGACTGCATGTTTGAAAAGCTTTTATCATTTTAGTTTCTTCCTGTGTCAAGAGGATCCATCTCCCTCTGGCTGGATCTCTCCAGGATGTTTTATTCTGGCATATGAGTTGTTTCTCCCCAGGAGGCTCTCACTGATTGGCCATCTTTAGCTCCTCTGGAGTGATTTTTATTGTAGTTCAAAAAACTTTATTAAACAAAAGCCAGGGATTTCCTGAAGAAAATAAGGTTAATGCATCAGGGGCAATGTCCCACCCCAGGAACACAGCTAAGGCAAGTCCCCCTCCACAGCAGAAGTCTCTATTATCAAGTCCCCTGTTTGGGCACCAGATGTTGGGGTTCTTCAAGCAAAGGGAAAATAAAGTCACACACACTAAGGGTCAGCAAAATGGCTGCTTTCTGTCTGCAAATGCTTTTTTGAGTTACATGTATTGCTTGTATAAAGCATATTGATGGCCCCTGTCTCCTGATGCACTCTACATGGTTTTCTTTTTATTGCTGAATTAAGGCCATCTATGTTAGTGATTATGGTTGACCTTCTCTGCCTCCTCTCTGCCATGCTATTTTCCTGCCATTGGTTGCCTACTTTTCCCCTTCATTCCACTGTCTGCCCTATTCAGTGAGCCCCTTTGCCACTGTTCCTGAAACCATGGTCTTTTTTCTCTCTCTCTCTAGAATGTCCTTCAGTATTTTTTGTAGAGTTGGATTGGTGGTCATCAACTCCCCCAGTTCTCTTTGTCATGGAAGCATCATTCTCTTTGTCCATTAATTTTAAGAGAGAGTTTTGCAAGGTCCATCAATCTGGGTTGGAGGTTATTTTCTTGCAGGTTATTTTCTTTCACTCTAAACTCTTCATGATTTGATGGTTTGTGTTGAGAAGTCTGTTGTGATTCTGATGACATTTCCTTTATAGGTGAAGTTTCTTTTCTCTGACTGCTTTTAATATTCTGTTCTTGTGCTGAATTTCTGGGATCTTGATTATTATATGTCTGGGTATAGGTTTATTTTGGTTATGGTTGGCTGGAGTTCTGTATGCCTCACTTATCTGAATATCATTTCCTTTTCCTATGCTTGGGAAATTTTCTTTAATTATTTCTGTGAATAGCCTTTGTATTTCATTTGTATTTATCCCTGATTTTTCACTCACATTTACTATTCTTAAATACTTCTTTGTGTCATCTTATAGCCTTTGTAATTGTTACTTCCTGGTTCCTTGTTATTTTTAAGAGATCTTTTCTTTCATGATTGCAAGTTGCAAACATGTCTTCAAGGTTTGATAGTCTATCTTTAGATTCTTTCAAGCAATTTTACCAGCTTTCAGAGGAGTTTTTAATTTCCTGGTAATCTCTTTGAATCTGTTTCATGTATTCTAAGTCCTTTTTATATTTTTCATTCATGGTTTCCTTCATTTTCCTTTGCTTTTTATTCTTCCATCTGTGTCTTCTTTAGAGGTGCTTAGGAATTCTCTTATTATGTTTCTCATTTCTTCTTTTACCTGAGATAGTATTTCTGTTCTAATTTCTTTTAAAGCCTCATGAGGTTGTTGCTTTACTTCAATTGCCATCACCTTATAAACTGCAAGTGTGTGATTCCCAATATCTTATGTGTTTACATCTCCTGGACCAGGACTGCTTGGGTTGGAGGCCAGAGACTGCCTTTTGCTTCTTCCTCTTGTCATGCTCCTGGTTTCTTCCAGGCTAGTGAGTAGTGGGGTTCCTGACACTTCCTGTGTTGGCTATAATTTCTTTGAAGTGAGTGTTTGCTTTTTCTAGCCCGTGCTGGCTAGGGATATCAGATGGGTGCACTAGTGTAGGGCTGTCTGCTGCTTTTCCTAGCCTGCTTTGGCTCACTGCTGGAGTGCAAGCAGGGGCAGGGCAGGCTGCTGCCTCCCAAGTGGTTACAGCAGGGAGCCCCACCACATAGAGTAGGCACAGGGAGTGGAGCTGGTGAGGATAGCTTTAGGGAAACCTGGGCGATGGCTGCACAGGGGCAGGACTTAGTCCAAGCAATTTCTACCAGTCTTCTCTGCACTAGGAGTGGCTGAATGAATCCAGCTGCAGATCTGACTCCGGGCTTATCCTGCCCAACTCCAAAATGGTCCCCAGCCAATCACCCACTCCCATGGGAGGACTGAGTCCCCCACACTCACCACCAGCCAGTGCAGTTCTCTGGTCCACTGCTCCCCTCTGCCACGGTGTCTCCCTGCAGAGGCCTTTGGGTTTGCCAGTCACCACCATCACTGTGACCATGTGTCCCCAGGTGTCAACAGCTTTTCTGGCATGGTGGATCCAGCTCTGGGTGAAAGCGCCACCAGCTACCACCTTCTTCTATTTAAGTTTTTCTTTTTTTTTTTTCATTCTCTCTGTGGGCTTCAACTCTCAATTTAAATCCTTCCTGGGTGAGGTGACCCACTTCCTTCCTTCTTGTCTTCCCCATGATACTGTATCCCAGCATCTGGACTGTTTCTCTCCAAGGGGCTGTTTTCTCTGCTGCTTACTGTTCCGCCATCTTCCCAGACCCGTATCTTTCACCATGGACTAAAGTAGAAATGGAGCAAACATTTAAATATTAAGATGGAAACACTCCATGTGCTTGAAGGTATGATAGCTAAAACTCTTGCAGGCACTGGTGTAGGCAAAGGCTTCATGAACAAAACCCTAACTGTACAGGAACTATCACCAAGGAGCCATGCTCCTCACAGGATAGAGATCAGCTGAACTGATCCTGAACTAAACCATGGAAATTACATTTATATATGTAAATCAGACACAGTTCTTCATCTGTCCACAGAAATGTACTCTCTATTCCTTAATTTTTTAAACTAGGGTGGTGATGACATGGGAGTCCAGATTCATTTTCTAGTCCTTCACTTTATTTCCTTTTAATCATGATCACAAATGGGATTGGAGACTTAGAATATTTCTATTTTTCAGTTATTGTGAAATTTCTGCATTGTTTTGCATACTGATTTCACCAATTTTAATTCTCTTCAGCAATGTCTCCCATCCTTCTCCATTACTGATGGAAACCCAATAATGATTACCTTTCATCTTTTGTGTAGCACCTGGTGTAGCAATTGTAAGATGCTGTTCAATTCTGCTTTTGAATCCTGTTTCCTTGATGATTGATAATGTTGAGCACCTTCATATACCTGGCAGTTTAAATGTTTAGTTTGATAAATATTAAATGTCTTTAATCATTACTGGATTTTAATAGCCTGCATATTTTCTGGGTATTAACTAGTTATCAGATAATATGAAATGTAAATGTTCTTCCTTATGTGTGAATTACCTCCTCACTGTGGTGCTCACTTCCAGTTGCTGATCAGAAGTGGTCTTTAATTTGATGTAATCCCCATTGTCCACTTTTGCTAACTCTTCAGTCCAAAGTGAAAAAGTGCTTGAAATTCCAAGGGCCATGTGAGAAGTATCACATGGAAACTGAAAGACCATTTTGATGGGCACCGTGGAGGACATGCTTCTGCTTCCACCTTGGTCTTTCCTAATGCCCTAGGGAGCACCTGCCAGTTCCCTCCATCTGCCTCTTTGATAATCTCTGTTATTCCACTCAATAGTAAAGACACCTTCCCTCTTCCTATTGCTTGTATGCCAAGAAAGATTTGCTGATAAAACAAAAGGATTTTCTTAAAGCATCATTTATAGGAGTGAGCGCAGGATGAACAAAGAGATCTTAGGGAGCTGGTGCTGAGGACTGCACCACCAGATCAGCCGGAGAGGAATGCACCAAGGCCCAGGGCCCCTGCATCCTTCCATGTCTAACAGCAGCAGTGACATTCCTCTGTTTCTTAATTTCCTCTATTTCTTAATTCCCTCTTTCCTCTATTTGTTAATATGTCTTCTGGATTGAATTCCATAATCAATAAAGACATTGAGGTGATGAATTTTTTTTAAAATTTTTTTATTTAAAGGGATGAAACAGAAAAAGGAGAGAAATATTACAAAATTAAAAAAAAACATAAACAGTAAGAAATCACTAGCTGATAAATTACATATTGCTCTTTTAAAAATAGTTGTTCAAGTTACAAAATTAAAGCACACAAAATGGACACTCAAGCACTGAGACTGCAAACAGATCTGTTCAACAATCAAACAAGAACTAAGAAATATGGGTAACAATCCTGCACACATAAATATACATGTAGTTATATCTTTTATGGCACTTCCTATTTTCTCTTTTTTACAATAGCAATTATACATTTTTTAATTAAAGAGAAAAAAACAGGAAAATGGTAGAAATATTACAGAATTTCAAGAAAAGAAGATAAGCAGTAGGAAATCACTAGTTGATACATTATGTATTATTCTTTTAGAAATAGTTGTTCAAGTTACAGATTTAAAACAGACAAAGTGGATACTAAAGCAGTGAGAGTGCAAACAGATCTGTTCAACAATCCAACAAGTACCTAGAAATATGGTCATCAATCCCACACATCTAAACATACATGCAGCTATATCCTTTACAGTGCTTCCTATTTCCTCTTTTTTTACAATAGCAATTATACATTTTTAAAATTTTATTTAAAGAGAAGAAAAAAAACAAAACAGAAAAAAGGGTAGCAACAATACAGAATTCTAAATGAAAGAAAGAAAAAGGAGAATGAGAAAAAGCCCCACTAAGAAATCAGTAATTTATAAATTATGTACTGTCATCCTGGATGTAGTTGTTCAAGTTACAAAGTTAAAGGTACATAGTAAATATTCAAACAGTCAGACTACAAACAGTTCTGCTCAAAGATCCAACAAAGATTCAGCAATATGGTCATCTATTTTACACACTCAAACATACATGCAGTTATATCCCTTAGAGCACTTCATTTCCTCTCTTTTTTATAATAGCAATTACACATTTTGGTTTTATTACTCTTATAGTTCTTATTTACTTTTTACACTAGAGACACAATATGATGTTTGTAAATATGATTTTTATTTATTTCACTAATGAGGATAGTCTCAAGTTGTCTCCATTTGCCTATGAAGGCCTCAAGGTCATCCTTTTTTATAGCTGAGTAATATTCCATTGTATAAAAATGCCACATCTTTTTCATCCACTCTGCAGTTGATGGGCATCTTGGTTGTTTCCAGGATTTAGCTATCACAAGTTGTGCAGCTA
>PVLA01017027.1:0-18737 GCA_004027455.1 Hydrochoerus hydrochaeris
CGGGAAGTCAGCTGTGATCCTGATGGGCTTACCTTTATAGGTAATCTGTTTCTTTTCTCTAATGGCTTTTAGTATTCTGTTTTTACATTGAATTTCTGGTATTTTGATTATTATATGTCTGGGTGTAGCTCTGTTTTGGTTGTAGGTGGCTGGAGGTCAGTATGCCTCACATAACCGAATGTCATTTTCTTTTCCCATGTTTGGGAAGTTTTCCTTAATTATTTCTGTGAATAGCCTTTGCAATTCACCTGTATGTTTTCCTGCTTCTTCTTTCATGTTTCTTATTCTTAAATTGTAGATTCTCTTGTCATCTTCTAGCATTTGTGTTGTTATTGCCTGTTTCCTTGTTATTTTAAGAGATCTTTCCTTTCATGATCACACATTGCAAACTTGTCTTCAAGTTTTGATAGTCTATCCTTAGTTTCTTTTAAGCAGTTTTGCCAGCTTTCAATGGAGTTTTTAATTTCTTGGTAATCTCTTTGAATCTGCTTCATGTAATCTAAGTTTTCTTTATATTCTTCATCAAACATTTCTCTCCTTTTTTTGTGTTCCTCTCTTCTTCTGTCTGTGTCTTCTTGAGAGGTGCTTAGCATTTCTTTTATTAATCTTCTTATATCTTGCTTTATCTGATTTAATATTTCAGTTTTGAGCTCATCTATGAGGTCCTGAAGATATCTCTTAATATCCATTGATGCCATGTCTGATGTTGCATGTTTGCTGCCCTCAATCTCTTTTGTATTTCCCTCTCCTGGATCAATGGTCTCAGGGTTTTGGGCTGGAGGCTTTTTGTTTCTTTCTCTTGTCATGCTTTTGGTTTCTTCCATACAGGTGTATAGTGGAGGTCCTAGCCTCTTTCCTCATTCCTTGTTGGTTATGGTTCTTCTGAAGCATGCTGGTGAGGGATTTCTGTCCTCTCCTATTTGTTCTTGGTCATTGAGGTGTAAGCAGGGGCTGCACTTCCTGGCCCCTCCCCACCGGGCCAGTCAACCTTCAGGGTCCTTTACCAGGTTAGTGTGTGCTAGGCGTAGGGAATTAGTTTGGGGTGGTTTATTGGGTCCTGGCTAGGGGCATGACCCAGGCCAAGTAGATCCCACCAATCTGCTCTGGGAAGGGAGCTACCAACTGAAGTCACTGTCATTCCTAGTTCAGGCTCCTCCTGCTCGATTCCAATATGTTGTCCATTTGGTCTCCCCTTTCCCATGGGGGGGGGGTCTTATTCCTAGCACTCACTGTGGGTTAATGGAGGTCCCTTGCTGGCTCCATTCTCTGTTGGGCTTGCCAACCTCTATCTTCAGTGCCACTGGTTGGTCACAGTGGCGTGATTTTGGGTGCTCCAGCATGTTCAGGCTGCTCTGGCCAGTTGCAGCTGGTGATGGCTGTGTGAGCTCAGGCCACTCCAGCCAGTTGCGGCAAATTCAGGTGGCTGGAAAGCGCTGTGGCCGCTAATCTTAGCTTCTCCAATGATAGCCCCAGGACTATGTGTTTGACCAGCTCTTTTGCCTTTAGTTTCTTCCTAGGTCGAGAGGACCCATCTCCCTCTGTGCGGACCTCTCCAGGATGTTTTATTACGGCATGTGTTGTCTATCTCAGGGAGGCTCTGTATCCTGCTGCTGATCGATCTGCCATCTTTTTCAGTATGATCAGGTCGTTTCTTTGTCTGGATGGCTAGGCTTTATTCAGGAGGGATAAAAAGCCTCCTTCCAGGAGTGGGACCCATGGTTCCTCTACCAAACACTGCCTTAGATCCTGGGAGGGCTGAAGAGCTGGTTCTGATGAAAAAGTATGGCAACTTTTCCTTTCTGGTTGGGGCCCTGTTCTATGTAGTTTTCGATTTGTTTCTTTTTGCTGTTTCAGACTCCGTTGTAGGAGAGGGCATCTCAAATCTTTTTTTAAAACTATGGGTCATGTGTTCTTGTTCACATTTTCCTGCTTCTTTATGAATCTAGTAATTTTTGTTGTATGTTTGACATTGTCAGTATTACATTATTCAGTATATAGACTACGTCCTTTTCCTTTAAGGAGCACCAAAATTCCTGCCTTCTCTGGAAGCGTGTATCAGAAGATGTTTTAGGACAGTTCTAGAGTAGTCTTTCTCTAGGATCATGTTAACTCTGTTGCTAGGTTAAGGCCCATCTGAATGCTCCTGTTCAGTGAGATGACCCCACTGTGGCCAGGCAGACTCTGAACATCTGTCTCTTAGCTCTGAGACTTGTCCCCTCGTTGGTGCTCAGCAGTAGCTCTCTGTCCAGCCTTACTGATCGGCCCTGTGGTGAGCACTGTTTGTCCACCTGAAGGCTGGGGAAGAGGGGACTGGAGTGGATAAGTCTGCAGATCACTGGGACTTCTGTGGTGGTGCACCTGTTCTCCTGGTGCTCTCCCACATTTGGCCATCTGAGCCTTCACGAGCTCCATTGAGCCTCTCCACTAAGGGAGGCCCTGGGACCCACAGGCCCCTCCCTGCTCTAGGAGAGGAGTGACAGCTCTGCCCCATGAATGCAAGGACTGAAAGCAGCTACTTCATTTAGTACATATATTTTGTCCAGTTTTCTAGATTCTCCCTGTGGGTGAGCAGGTCTGTGCCAGTTTTTCTGTCATAGCTGGGAGGGTCTCAGTGGGAGAAGATGGCAAAAATGTTCACCATGTGGTCAGGATGTAGAAGAGAGAGATGAAGAGAGCAGAATCTCCATGTCCCTTCCAAGGACACACTCCCAAAGGCAGTGCCCTCCCTCCAGGCCCCACACCTTCACTGTTCTACCACTTCTCCACAGTGCTGCAGGCCTAATACATAGTCTTGGGGGGCACAGAGGGACATCAGAGTATTCTGCTCAGAATAGTTTTCTCATTTTTCTCTCTTGTTCAACTGTTCTTCATGCTGTAAAACATAGATATCCATGCCATCTTCTTAGATGCTCTTCTGCATTCACCAGGTTGTATAGTTGCCCTCTCTCCCAAAAGCCTATGTCTACATCTCATTGTACTATAATTATTTATGTACCATTATGTAATTATTTATTTGCCTATATGCTCAGTTTAAGCCTTATAAGATAAAGAAACAAATGCTGTTTTCTTCCCATTCTCTGATCACCATCATGCACACCCAGCAGGTTCTTGGTAGGCCCTGGCTGAATGAACAGGTAGGCAGGGGTGTGGGGGAAAGGAGAGACACAGTAGCAGCCCACCATGCTGCTCTTAGCGCACCTCAGTCATTTTTGCCTTCTTGACACAATTTCTACATTCAGCCCTGCTCCCTGGTGAGGGAGCCCTGATGTCAGAGCCCTTCTTTCACTTGCAGACTCCTAGACCCTGATACTTGGTCTCTGAACACCTATTCTGAGTGTCCCCAGTAACTGTCCACTTCTTTTCCAGCAGACACTTTACTCTCTGCTTCCTATGTTGGCTCTGCCTTCTTACTATGAGGTTTATAACCTCAGGACATTTGCATTAGAACTTTGGCTGGGTCACACTCTGGGACTGTAACTTTCTGGAGTGGTGCATTGGCTCCCAGCCTGGCTCTGCTTCCCATTTTATGCCCTCTGTGTCATGACCTCCTAATTACAGAAAGGCAACTGGTGTTTATTGAGCAATTATTAGGAGCCAGGCACTTTGTATATGACTTGGCATATATTCCTCTGAAAACCGTATCAGACTGGGGTTATTACTTCCTGTTATTTTGCCAGGTTGAGACCTGTTTGAGTCTAAGTAGTGGGTGACAGATGCAGTAATGAAGCCTGTCTTTCTCTGACCCTCAGGACCATGCCTCTGCCACCTCTGCTTGTGAATCATCTTTCTGGTTCCCAGCGTTGCTGACCTACAGTCGCTCCAGAGCTGAGACATGCTGGATCGTGCAGATTTTCTTAGACCTTGGCAGTGAACCCATGTGGGGGCCGCTGCTTGGGTGCAGAGTGTGAGGTGCCCTGTTCTCACCCTTCCATTTCAAACTCCAGGAAAATGCTTGGGATTTAGAATTAGGACACTTGGGCTTGCCCCAGTCTGAGTTGTGTTGCTTAGGGATGGACCTCAGGCAAGACTCGTGTACTTGGCTTCTCTGGTCTCAGTTCCAATCCCTACTCACCAGTCTAACTGAGACCCCTCTTGGTCTCTTGTGCCCCAAGAGCTTCTTGCCATGGCCCCTCACCCTTCTGACAGTGCATACCCCCTCGTCTCTTCAATCTGTCCTGTCAACCTTATTTATCTCAAATTTTATGTGAGCACATTACACTTCAGAACCGACTCTGGGTCTGAGTTGAGAAACCAGTTGTATCATTTAAAACACAAAACTCTGAGGCTCCATGCCCTCGACTGGAAAGTGGGAGGAGAATCCATTTCTACCAAAGGTGGCTGTGATATGCAGGAGAGACCTGCACACGCCATGTTCTGTGGAGTTACTATACTGGGCGGTGGCCATGGCTGCACACTGGTGCTCACTGTAGCTCACCAGCGACCGCCATAGTACGGAGTTGGCCGGTGGTTCACAATAGCGACCTTCTCGTAGCCTTTTGTACTTTTCCCAGCCTTCTGAACACAAATTTCAGGTTTTTGGACTCAAGAATTACAATTTGTTTTTGAGCAGCCAGGGAGGGCCCTGGCCTACTTTGGGCCCTGGAGGTGCTGTTGTCCTCAACAGTCACTGTTCCAGACCAGCACAGGTCCATTCAGGGCAAGGTGGTCTCACAACAGCAGTATGAGCTTGGAAAAAGGGAGGCCTCACAAGGACCCAGCTGTGAGCTAGAGGTGCAAAAAGGATGACTTTGGTCAAAAGCTTAAACCAGCAGCTGGGAGTCTGAGATAGCAACAGGCAAAAACCAAATTGTGAGTGCAGAGATCTGTGTGAAGAGTGCAGAGTACCAAGCCAGAACTCTGCTTGGGTTTGTTTCAGGAACTGGACTGAGACCCACAGGTGAAGAAGTGGTGGGGGAAAAAGAACACTCTGAGGATTCCGTGTACCTTTTGTCCTTCCAAAACAGAGGCCTCCAGAGTGCTGTGGATGGCACCCAGAACCAGGCTAGGCTGGCAACACACCTTTGTTCTTGTGGATCAAATGATGAAGTAGCTGTGTGTACCATAACCCAGAGCTGGTGCTGACAACCCTGACTTCCCAGGGTGCCATGCTAAGAGCAGCAGTAGAAGGCAGGTGCAGTGGGAGAAGAAGGCAAGGAAAGGTGCCAGAGACCTGATGCGGCTCCTGCAGATGGGAGTCCAGCCCAGCCTGTCCTGGGTCTGTGCCCTGCTGACCCATCTCACTGCTTCCACCTTGCTTCTCTTTGAGGCAGAGGGGTCTGCTAAAAGCACAAGTCAGACTGCTTAGGGAAGCCCTCCACGGTTCCCACCTGACAGTGCCTGCAGGGCTCTCTAGAATCCAGTCCTACTTACTTCTCTGATTCCTCCTCGTGCCATGTTTGCTAGACTAGTTCACTAAATTTTAGCCACACTGACTTCTCCTTGGTCTTCATTCTCTGCTTAAAACCTTTGCACTGTAGGTTTCCTCAGCCAGAAATACTCTGCTTCAGTTGTCTCACACCACTTCCTCCAGAAACCTTCCTTGGTCACTCTAAGCTGAGCAGTGCACACTGCTCATCTCCGAGTCTATCTCTCACAGCCTTTCCTTTCCTTCCTTTTATTAAATCTGTTGCTGCTTGAACTTCTTTTACTTATTTACCTACTGTTACCTGCATATCCATGAGGATGGGAGTCTTGAGACAGAGGATCTCAGACTGTCATTTGCTCTTGGGTTCACGCACTCGCTCCATGACACTTACTAAGAATCCAGGGTGGACAGGACGTTGCTGTCCATGTGACAGCAGGCAACAAAAGGACAGGATCAAACAGGCTCCTTTGATATTCTTATTTCCCAATAAATACCAACTTATGACTCAGACAAATGAATAAACCAAAAGGTAAGAAAAAGGTTGACTTAGAAAAGACACATATAGGTCATTTGTACATCACTAATGGTAACAAGTGAACTTTCACCAGAAAGCAACAAAATGCTAATTGAGCCAGGCTAAGGCACCTAGATCAGACAGTGCTGGTCCAGAGAAAATGAGCTAGGAAAGGCTCCCTCCTTGGGACTTCTGAAATTATGCAGGAATTGTTAAAAAGTAGAATGTGGCTGGGAATAGCCAACATGAATATACCGTGTATGTTCCTTCTATTCCTCAGTAACTTATTAGATATAATTTGTTAAGTGTTTTCCTTGAAAAATGAAACAGTGTTTGCAATCAACTGCACTTGCACTGCTGATTCCTAACAATAACTTTATGTGTAGGATTTAATGACTCTTTCAGGAATTTAAGCCAAATTTAAGACAGCAAAGAGACAGAGGCAAGAGGCACTTTCAATGGTAGAAATGCCAGAAACTCACATACCATCTTCCTGGTCTCAGGTCCTAGTTGAGTTTTCACATGCTACAGCATCATTTCTCTGTGAAGTCATGTAGACCTTGTCCCTTTCCTTCCCATCATAGAAACTGATGAAAATATAAACTAAATCCACATGAGAGAAAAAGTACACTCAGAAATAACCTAACCAAGTATTGACTTTGGCTGGGAGGGGCATGAGAGCTAAATTAATGATAGATTAAAACGCCTCACCATAGCACATTGCATATTGATTTGTTCTTTTTAATAGGATAAACATTTTTCCCTACAAGATAACTTCCACATTGTTTCTTACTTCAGAGCACTTAACAGTCAAGCTAGATCTAGTCCAGCTAAATGTAAACTTGGAATCCTTGAGTCTGAATTGATATTTTACTGCAAAACTAAAAAGCATTTTTATGCTCACTGTTGATAGTTACCCTGACATTCTCCAAGTTCTTGTCAGAGATTTCTTTCTGTGTTTAGATGTCAAGATATTAATTGCTTTTTGCAATGTGCTGTGACTCATGCTTAAAGTAATTACTTTTCCTTAATGACTCAAGCAGGGAAGCGGGTGACATTTTTAAATGGTGGAAGGGGTAAAGGAGCTAACATGTTCTCCCTCACCTCCTCCTCCTCCTCCATGCTGTGATTTGTTCTGTAAGAAAGGTGCTGAGATGACTTCCTGGGCTGTGACCCACGGCCTGTGAGGTGAGCTCACCTGAGTGTCTCGGGGAGGGGATTCTGCCATGACTGTGCTTGGCTAAAGGAGAAGACCAGGCCACTGGGACAGCAAAGAGCCCTGAAACCTAAGGAATGGTGCCAATTAGTGGATAATCAGATGGGAGACAAACATCTTCACCTCTGGCTTCACATCAGATACAGATATGAATCCAGCAGGAGGACAGATTTACAAAAAAGTGAAACAGAGTTTCCAGAAGAAAACATGGAGCATCTTCACAACCTTTGTTAAAGGTTTCATAAAGATTTTGTAAGCAGGACTAAACTGCCAATCACAATGGAAAAAATAATGAATTTCTTATTAAAACCAAAAACTTCTATTCGGGGGAACCCATTCAGCACTCTCTTTCTCTTTCTCTCTTTCCTCCATCCTCTTGGGTAGAAGGTTTCTTTACCCCAATAAATATATTCTGCTCTAAAAAAACAAAACAAAACAATCAAAACAACCACAACAAAAAAACCCTTTCCATTCATCAAAACCATACCATCAAGACAGTAAAAAATACAGTTCACAGAATGAAAAAATAATATTGTGATATATCAAAGAATTCATTTCCATAATAGATAAAGAAAAAACATACAGCCCAATAGAAAACTGGATATGAACACAAACAAGTACTTAACAAAATAGAGGCAAATGCCTGTAAACATACAAGAAGTAGCAAACCTAATTAGTCACCAGAGAAATGTTAATTAAAAACACAATGAGCTTGCCCTACACATCCAGTAGAATGTCTAAAATGAAAGACACCAGCAATTGCTGAATGGGACTTGGAGAAAGGGAGGCTCTATGGGTGTCACAGGCGCAGCTGGGCGGAGCTGTGCTCCCAAGGGGCTGGCAGTGGCCATGGAAGCAAAGTGCTGGCATAGCTCATGTTGTTACAGCTTTGCTCCTGTGTGTTTAAGTTACAAAGGACCCTGACTAGAACATGCGGAACCCAATGCAGATGCCACACAAATGTCTTCTCGGTGATTGCATGGCCAAAGTCAATTGTGATGTACTCACCAGCCGTGATGAAAGTGGGAGTGAGAGGACCACAGCCGCAGCATGCGTGGGTGTCTCATCAGCATCGAGCTGAGTGGACACAGGAGTCCATGCTGCCTGGTCAAATTCACATCCAGCTCAGGAACAGTTAACCTGAGCTGTCTTCTTAGAGAAGAAGGAGGTGTTTTACTTTTGCAGGGTTTTAACTAGAGCAGCTTCTGGGTGCTTGATGTTCTGGTTTTGCTCTGGGTGCTGATTCCATGGAATTTTTCAACTTAGGAAGAAACATCAAGTTGGACACTCACTGTGTAACCATAAAGCTGGACACTAACAATCTTGTATAGAATAAAATCTTGTTGCAAGATATTTATATTTTCCAGTTTATTTTGATTATATTTGGAGAGGCAGATTTTACATGATAGCTTCAACCCAACCATTGTACATTAACCAAATTTTACACAAGCCATTTGAGAAAGGATCTAAAAATGTGCTTAGTTATTGGTATTATATAACGTTTATCAAGCACCAAGAGTGTGCTGAGAACTGTACAGAACAAACGCAGAAAAGACAAAGTCCCTGCCTTCAAGGACACCCACCCTGTAGGGTCTTGCACATAAAACTTCACCTTGTGTTTCACACTCTTTTGTTCATAAGGCATAAATAAGGAAGTTTGTTGCATTTCTCATTGTTACTGAATAAACAGCTAATACCCTTTTCCCCAGGTATGACAACAATCACTTGTATCTCTGCTTTTAAATACAAATTTCTGTGGTACAATATATAGTATATATTGATTTGGTATTCACACAATTGATCACAAGATTCTTGCAGGTTGGTTATAATATGAAGCACATTGAATTTCAACATTCACAAATTTTTATAACACTTAATGGAACCTTTTACTGTTGGCAGAGGGTTTTTTGCTTAAAAACAAACAATGAAATGCTACTGTAAACAAACAAACAAAAAGCCCCACACTGCCTGGATTCCAGTAAGGGTGTCAGGCTGTGGCACAGGTATCTAGGATATGATTAATACATGGACTAAACGGCCTTTGCAGGTATCAGGCGCTGAGCTGCATGCCGAAAGTACTTACGACCAGCGAGTCACGGCTGATATGAGTGTGATCAGCTTCACCATGTTTCCAGGTTAAATAAGAGAGTACTGGGATAAAATATCTGAAATGTGTGAGCTGGGAAATTCTCTTTCTTTCTTTTTGGCTTTTCTATGACGTTGTGTTCACAACAAAATCATATTAGAAAAGAGGACAGATTAATTCTGAATTTAGTCATTGGCTAAGGACATTTGATTTCAAATTAATCCAGTTCAATAATACCACCTGATTGTTTACTTTTTAAAATGCAAGAAAAATGATATGAATTTTGATTGTATAGAGTATGAGATTTGAGTAGAAGAAATTGCTTTATGTAACAATGCTCCAGAGCCCAGGGGAGCAGAGTGGGCAAGCTTGGGTTAAAGGGAGAAGGAGCCCAACTTTGAACTTTACCTTCTATAGATTCCTAGGCCCCAAGTGTCCAGGAGCCCAGCAAATGGCAAAGGTCTATCCTTCAGCACCAGACATGGTGCCCACCTCCTCTTTGGTCCTGTAACCTGCTCTCTCAAGGCATTACCAGGTCTAGATGTTGCCAGATGTAGCAAGATGGTGAGGTGAATTTTATAGTCATACTGCACTTAGAGTAGGACTGAATTTCTCTGACTACCTCCCAAGACATGAAAAGGGCAGAGGAAAACTCTATAGTGCCCTCCCACTTCCACTCTTGAGGTGGGGCTTCTCCTTGCCCCTAGGTAACTAGGCACCTGCCCCAGTAGGAGCAGTTTCACCCATGGGCAGTGATGAAGTAGTTTGGTCCAGCCCCCAAGATCCCACCTGCCAGATGGAGAAGTCAGGTTGGGATGTGGTAAGACTTTCCTTATTCCAGGTGAGCACATCTGTACTGTTCTGCAAACCACAAAGTGAAAAGTTGGGAACTACTCTCTTTATGTTTGACATCTTTATCTGTGATAAAAAGCAAAGCAGCATGATCAGAATATGGTGTAGTCTCACTGGCTGAAGGTAGAGAACAACTCTCAAGGGTGTCAACCGGTACCTTCTTTGGAGTGAAAGAAGCAACCTTATTTAATGTGCCTCACCTAAAACAGAGCACCAGAGGACTCACACTCTAAAAACAGACAATAATACATGGATAAATTTTTTCATTGTCAATTGTAAATCCTCTACACTAAGGCTTAAGCTTCAGTCACCTAATGGAAAATCCACACATAAACATGAAAATAGAAACAGACAGTGAAGACCTCTAACATAAAGGTTCCTACAGATGATGGTATCCATCCTTTGTTAACATCAAAAACTGTGCTGACCACCCCTTCATAGTGGACAGTGATGAGACGCAGCAAGCTAAGAACTGCTTGAGATTGTTTACGAGGAATGCTGGACTCCTATTGCTTTAAAATTTGAGATGCTTCCAAAATCCCACCTGCAGGAATTTATCATTCCACCCAGAATGACTATCCTGTCAAAATTAATGTGTATCCTACTTTGTTATCAGAAGAATTTAAGGTTGCTAGTTTTTGTCAATCATCTTTTCTTTAACATGTAAGGAGACATAAAATGCAGATGTTTGTGAGGACTTGTTCTATCTGGTTATTATCTGAGCACCATTCTGCAGCTGGAAGCCAGATCACCCTCTGACAAAATTATAGCAGCTTCCTATATACTGGAAAACCCCGTTCTCCAGTCACTTAACAGAGAAGACATAAATGAAAATTAGGGACCCAGACAGACGTGTAGCTAGATAAATGGTTAAATAGATGCTATTTTTTGCACTGCTGACAAGTGTTCCAAACTGTTGAGTAGGTGTTGGGTAGTTGAGAAGACCTCAGTGCTAGTATCATATTGTTGAACAAGCTTTCAACATCTTAAAGCCATTGGGAAAGCCATGAAAACCATGGTTATAATGTCAACATTCTGCCATTGTCTCTGCTCTTCAAGGCACAAGGACAAGTTCCAAACTCTTCAGAGCAGAGCATCTGCTACCACTGGCATAGCATCTGCACGCTGAAGGGATGAGGGAGCTTCCTTGGGGGTGGCTGTGACCTCTGAGATGCTTCCCAAGTCCCACCAGCAGCAAGCAGCCACTGCATATCATGGGTTGGGAACCAGAAGGCCTCCAGGCCCAGGTACTTGGCCTGTTATGCAGAGAGCACACTTTGGATCACCCTCGGCTTGGCAAGCCCGCTCCTTCTGCCCTGGGCACAAGGAGGAAGGTCCAGCCTGCGCCATGAAGATTGCAGCAAGGCAGACTCTGCCACCACGGTGGTGGGAGAAGGGCAGGCGGGAAGTCAGCAGCCCTTGAGAGAAAAGTCGCTGAGAGGTCAGGTCCTTGCAGAACCAGCAGTGGCTGCTGAGAGCAGGCCAACAGCCTGCTCCTGGTCCTCTCCTCTCCCCATCTCCCAGCTTATCCAAGGACCTGTTAAATACCCTCTGTATAATTTATACCCACCTGAAACATCACCAAATGGGAAGAACCCAATTCATCTTCCTTTTTTTTTGCTTAGAATATTAAATTTGGATTTACTGATAGTCCATTACATTCTTTTGGTAGGAAAAGATATTGCACTTCTAAAAATGCGTCGAGTGCAATTACATCAAAGCTAATAGGTAGGTAGATGTTGCGCTAGAGTATACGTGCTCTGAAGACCACCGTTAGCATCTGCAGAAAGTTTCCATGATTTTGTCTTTGTTTCACTAAACTGTGGCCACACTGCTGCAAGCTTCTAAAACACAGAGGAAGACACCAGCTGCGTAAGTCTCACCCAGCACCGGTCCATGGGCTCACGACTTCATGGTACAGATGGGCACGACAATGACCAGGATGACAGTGCACGTAGCAGCCGCGATCAGAGCAGCCATCTTGCAGACCTTGGCTCGTCTGAATTCAGCTTCTTTCCGTTTCAGTAGTGAATCATAGCCTGGGGTATAAATGTCTTCCATCCAATACTCTAAGTTGTTTGGATTTAAAGATTCTTGTGTCTAAAAACGAAGAGAAAAATGTTAGAAAAATGCTGAGTATTTGAAACCAGGTCAGAGACTTTTTGACAGTCGTCACTCCCGAAGCATTAAGAGCTGTCTGCAGCTGGGAGCCAGTGAAGACCATGTCAGGAAGGCAGTGATGACTGCCCTATGCCCTCCATGACTACCACCGACTCAGCCCTGGATCCTCTGTGACTCAAAATGCTGGGATGGTGACTTTGACAAAGGGAACCCCAGAGGGCTGTCTATAAGCAAGCAAAACAGGGTTGGGACAAACACTCTAAACATCAAGGGCAGTAAACCAAGGATGGGCCGGCCCCACTGCCAAGGAAGAAGGGAGTCATGGCAACACACTCCTTGTCCCAGCTTCCTGAGAGACCTGCTAGAAGCAAGGCCTTCACAGGACTCCAAGTCAGTTCCATTTCTCAGAAAAATTTCTGTTAAAAATCAAAGCACCACAAAGATACGCAGCTCAAGCAAAACATAAAATATTTCAGCTTCCAACCCTTGTTGAGCAGGTCAGCCTCTGAGTCAAAGTCTACAGACCTGGGGTCTAGTGTTTTTGGCTCAGGCCAGCTGCGGCAACCTTTGTGGTCTGGGTGCAGCTGGAAGAGAGGGACCCACGAACAGGCCTCTCCCAGACCCCTGTCTGCAGCAGAAATGCCACATTTAACCAGTATTACCCACGAACCCTCCACTGTGTTGATGCTGATGATATATTTCCACAGAACGGCAGTATCTTGCTTTGTGGCAAGCATTTAATAATGTAAGTGCCACACAAAATGGTAACACAGTGCACTTCCAAGTGATGTCATCTGAATCTCTGAAACAAACTGAGTACTCATTTTGAAGATTTCTCTTGCATTATTTAATGCTCATAAACACAGACACACACACACAAACACACACACACACACACACACACACACACACACACACGATCAAAGCTGAACCCTTCACTACTTTAACAACTCTGTTGTTCCATGCTGTCAGTGGAACACCGATTCCGGTGCATGCTAGGAACTTCCCATCTGTACCTGCTCTGTGCCCCAGCAGATGGATCCACATGATGTTTAATGGGTCCCTACCCTATCTCACGTGTGGGTCAGGCAGGGCACAAAGGATAGAGAGGCAGAGGCGTTTACTCCCTCAGCTCTGTGCCTGCTGTGTTGCAGCCTGGCTCCCACAGCCTCTGGTCTCCAGGAATATCAGAAACAGCTCTTGCCCTGGCCTGCCAACCCAGAGAGGCAGCAGCTTCTGCCTGTGCCAGTCCCTTTGGCCCAGGGCACAGTGTGGTCGTGGGCCCTGAGTGTGCCGTCTGCTTCCTCACAATCCTGGCCCCACCCCTCTCCGTCTGTTCCCTGCAGACTGCAGCCTGCAGATCCCACCTGCAGACTCATCCTCAATGGGTTTTTCTATTTATAAATCCTTGAGAAAAAAATCTAAAGAATAATATCTTGTGACCTGTAAAAATTATAAGGCATGCAAGTCTCAATTAAAAAAAATCAAGTTCTATCAGAACGCAGCCAAGTCCATTTGTTCACAAATGGTCTATAGGTTCTTTTGTACTGCAGGGAGAGCTGAACAGTGGGACAGAACCACTGACACTCTCCAAGGGACCCAGGCTATGTGGAGGGGTCAGCAGCACTGTAAGGGAACCGGGACATTACTCGGGACAGGTCTGCAATTGCAGGTGGTCTGGAGCCTCCGCAGGACAGGACCAGGCAGGGTTAACACACCACCCCACAGCCTTGCCCGGAGCCACCCTGGTCAGCTCCACCACTGCCACTCTGATGTTGGGACACATGTCACTGAGCTGAGCCACCGTCCAGATACATGCACACTCATGGACACACACACACACATTACCTTGCACACAGAGTTAACACAGAGTTCTGCCCTGTGGGCACTAGGGTGGCTGCTTTCCACGACAGACCCTCAGTGGTCTGGTTTCGCACCATTTTGAGGTGGCAGGCCCTGGGCAGAGATGTGGCCCCAAGGCACTGGTATGCTGAAGGTGGAGAGGTGGAAAGAACCTGCCTTCCTTCCCAGACCCCAGGGCTGGCTGAGACAGAAAACAGCGTGCACAGGAAACATCAGGAGTTTGCCTTGTTCCCTCTGCCTCAGAGAGAGAATCAACTTCCTTTCAGAGTTATTGATACTTTATTACAGGCTAGGATTCTGCCTGTGAAATAAACTATTTTAAATTAGTTTTTTCAGTAACTCTGAGCTGTAATAGCACCACATAGCATGGAGGCAATCTCAAGGTTCCCAGGAGTGCAGGGGCCCCCCTCATGGCTAATTAGGCTGCCAGACACTGGAAATAAACATGGCCACACCTCTGCCTGCCCTGCCAGAAGAATCACCAATGGCAAATGTACATCTGGACAACAGGGACCTCCAGATGCTCAGCTGATCTGAGTCAGTGCTTGTCTCTCTAAAAGGCTGAACAAAGGATGAGATGCCTCTTTGCCTCTGCTTCGAGGAAGACACCTCCCAAAGCATTGAGTTCTCCCCAGCCAAGTAATCGGAAGCTGCATCCTTTGCATCACATGGAGTATTCCTCAGTGTGCAGTAACCTCTTATTTTCATTATTTTATAACCACCTCCATGAAACTCACACACATCTATACAGGCCATATTGCCCAACCCCTTGCCCCAGCCCTTAAGAAGATGCTCCTCAGTCTTGTTTGAGGCACCAGGCTCTCTTGAGGGCATCCTACAGCACCAGAAGTTCTGGGGATCCACTGGTTGAGTCTTTTGCACCTGGGGTCCTCTCTGGCAGCCTGGAGTCCCCTGGCTCTTTGGCCCTCATTGTGAAAGGTGCACAAGCTCTGCAAAGCCACAGTGGGCCCCACTCAGGGAAATCAAATCCTTCTGCAGCCTGCCCTGTGCAGGAAGAACTCAGTGGCCAGAGCTAGCATCGGTGACGTGCACACACACAGTCAGGCCACGGGGACATGCACTGCTGCCACAGACCTAGGATCCGACAGGGCTTCCCTTGCCTGCAGTCGCTGTCACTTGGGGCCCAGACACACAAGTGCTACTGCAGCCATTTGTTTGGGACATGAATCTCTAGTAACTCATAGAAAAGTGGACTGGCATGGAGGTAAGATAAGACGAACCACGTGAGACTGACAGTGGGATGACCCCGATGTGAGTTTAGGCTTGCTGACCTGGGGCAAGTGACTGAGCCTCCCAGTGCCTCAGTTTCTTCATTTGTATACTGGAGGTGGTGGCTACAATCCCTGCTCCCCGGGCCACTGTGCCTGGAACAGGTTGGTTCCTGGAAAGAGCATCATGCCAGGCTGATTGATTTCGGTGCTTTTACTAGAGGTTTTCTTGGAGCCTATTTAACTCAGAGGTCTTTGGAAAGACTGTTCTGGTTCCTCACAGGGGGCCTATGAGGGTGACAATGTCTAAAAGTACAGCCCATTGAATGGGCGAGGCCAACACTCTAGCTCATAGGCCACAGGCACCTGGGCCAGAACCCAGTGCTGCTGGACCCCAGTCCTTTGCCTGCTCCTGTACAGACTTCTGCCTCACAGCCTGGCCATGCAGGGAGCCTCCACACACCAACCCCCCAAAGCCCTCACCAACCGCACCCCGGAGTGCACATCAAGCTGTATGCGAACTGGCACCTCTGGTGCCATGACCTCACTGCCCACAGAGCCTCACCCTAAGGTGCAAACAGATGCTTCCCTGGGTTTGTGGTGAATGTGGAGGCACAGGGAGATGTGTGTGGGTGCACCTCAGAGCTACACAGCAGAATAAACGTGTGGCCCAAACCCAGCCCTGCCTGCCCTCTAGCCACAGTGGCATCCCCAGATCTTCCAGGGGTGGCTCTTACCTGGGCTGCTCCGTATGGAAACATAATCCATAGCTCGGCTCCCACCAATATGTTTATCCCACGCACAGCAGCTTGGTTTCCCGAGGCTGTTTGGCTCAGGTCTTGTGAGTAAAGGTTAGAATCTGCACTTGGTCTTAAATGTATCGTTAGCAAATCAGGTGGCTAGCAGGTAGGTAAACAGATGAAGCAAGCACCCCCAGGGCTCAGGATCAACAAACAGCTAAGCAAAACAGCTGTGCCCTTGGCAAAAGTCCCCTCTGCACTCTGGCTCACTAAGGCTCAGCACTGCATGGCGGGACCCAGGAGTGGAGGGGCAAGGGTGCGCAGGCCTAGGTCACCTGACTGCTCCTGTGCCTGCAGGCAGAGGCAGGCTCACCTGCAAGTCCAGAGCCGCCAGCTTGCCCTTGTTGCCTGCATTCCGTGCGTACTCCTCCACCATCCAGGAGGGCTGTGCCCGCCGCACCTCTGCCATCTCTGTCAGCCGCATGTCCGTGTACAGGGGGTTGCTCTTCATGTGGGCCTTGAGGGATGAGGGGTATGGGTGAGGGCTGAACACCTGCTCCACGAGGAAACCATCTTTGGGCTGCTTGGGCAGGCAGTGCTGTGGGGGGACGTCGTACTGCCTGTCGGTCTGCAGAGGGGACAGATAAGCAAGAAACATGGCTCTGGCAGTGCCACAGGGCAGCCAGTGGCTTTTTGTCACAAGGCCCTGGCGATGCCAAGCAAGCAGCATGCAGTTACTCAGAAGACAGGAAGAGCAGCTGTGCTGGGGAAATTCTGTTCTGACCCCCAACAGAGCTAAGGTTTCCAACCCTGAGCAGAATCTTTACTCTGACTCATTTGCCCAGGCCACACCATGCTGCAGGTGTCCTCAGTTTATCGCAGAGCCTCTGACACCTCCCCTTCTGCTTTCCAGCCTCAGATCTCCACACTTCCCTCCTTGCAGCAAGTTCTCCCTGGCCCACTGAGACCCAGATGGTGCTGGCCTGTGTGTCGTCCTGGGACTGTACAGGCCCCTTGGACATATGTGAAACACTGAATGGTCACTGCCCATCTGCCTGCCCATCCCTTCCCCCTGAAAGGCTGGGCAGCCCGTGAACAGGGGAGCCTCTTGCTCCACTTTTAATGCAAAGCTATGCCACTGAGCAGAATATCTTCCCTCACTATCTGCCACAGGGAGCAAACATGTGGACAGGAAAAGTTGGGTGTATGAATCAGAGAGCTGCCCACTGGAAGAGAAGGAAAGAAAGAAGAGCTCGCAGACATGAGGGCATGAGGAGAAGGAGTACGGATCTAGAGAGGCACGGGCCAGAGCACTGCTGTCCCCAGGGAGACCACAGTGCTTGCTGCCGTATTCGGGGCCACTGGCACAGACAAAACATGGACGAACTAAGCGACACCCCGGGAAGAAACAGGGATCCCTCCTGCTTCTCTAAGCCTTGGGAAGCCCTGCTGACTTTACAAACCTGCACATCCCCCTCCACACACCTGTGCAGCCCCCAAGGTGCCCACAGCCAGCACAACAGGGGCTAGGGCAGTAACGACACTCACAGCGCAGCCCTGGCCTGGTGACCGCACTCGGGGCCGACATGTGTCTGCCACCCACACAGTGCCAGACGCGGTCCTCTCGTGCGTCTTCTCTTCGACATGCCAGGCTGTCCCTGCGACAATCTGCTCAAGTCAGAGTGGCTGCCAAGGGGCCAGGCAGGAAGACGTGTCAGGGCGTTGGCTGCTGCCCCTGCGCTGAGGAGGCTGCACTTCCGCCTGGCACTGGTCCACATGCACAGCACATGGCCTCCAGCCCCATCCGCGCCTGGCCCATCAGGACCTGACTGCAGAGCCCAGCAGTTTCAGAGACTCAGGGATGCAGAGAACAGAGGACTTGGATCTGCCAAGGAGGAGGTGGTTTGGTTTTTGGTTTTGCCTTTTTGTCTGGTACCAAGAATTGAACCCAGGACCTTCACATGGAGCTGCATCCCCATCCCTCTTTATATTTTAAGACAGGGTCTCGCCAAGTATATGTGGCCCAGGCTAGACTTGAGTTTGGGACCTTCTTGCCTCAGCCTCCCTGAGTGCTGGGATTATAGGTAGGCACTACCACATCCAGCTGGATCAGCCATTCTTGATGGAGGATCCCTGGAGGTAGGGTGGGGCTTGCCCAGAACAGGTGCTTAACTGGCCACTGACTAGGGGACACAGTGAGTAGGGCTTGGGGTGGGTGGGTGCGGGGTGGGGGGGGCTATCTGGAATCCACAGAGCTTTAAAGTCTAGGCTAAGAAGTTTGCTATTTTTTTCTACAGCAAAGAAAGGGAAGCCAAGGAGGTGCTAAGAACAAGGCTCTTGGTCAGCTATGGAGAGTGGAGTTGGGGGTGTGTGAGCCCAGTGGCCCTGAGCTGGGAGGGAAGGCAAGGAGGAAGCCTCAAGCCCGGGGGCTATGCTAAGGGCCTAGTGGGTTGGGGATTCAATAGAAAGGAGGCCAGAATTCAGGTTACATCATGAAGACAGGGCTGATGGGTCCGGAATTTGCATGTGAATTCAGCCCAAGACAGACAGAATGGTGAGTTCCACCAAAGGGAGTAAGGAGGAGGGACTCGGGCTTCGAACACATAGGAAAGCCTGACTTGAGACCTGTGGGAGAGAGAGTGATCTGAGACCTTCAGCACATGAGACAGGGGTGAGGGCTCAGAGGACCTGGACTAGGCAGCTCCATGGGAACCACCAGCCCAGAGGAGGGGAGCGCCAGAAGAAAAGTTG
>PVLA01017028.1:0-18739 GCA_004027455.1 Hydrochoerus hydrochaeris
GGGCCATTTAATATGACACTGACTGTTTGTTTGTCATAGATGGCCTTTAACATAATGAGGTAGAGACCATCTATTCCAATTCTCTGTAAGGTTCTTATCATGAATGGGTGCTGGATCTTATCAAAAGCTTTTTCTGCATCTATAGAAATGATGATGTGATTCTTGCTTTTGGCTCTATTGATATGGTGGCTTACATTTATTGATTTATGTATGTTGATCCTTGCAGGCCTGGGATGAATCCCAGTTGGTCATGGTGTATAATCTTCTTGATGATTTGCTGCATCTTGTTTGCCAATATTTTATTGAGAATTTTTGCATCTTTGTTCACTAGGGAGATTGGCCTTTAGTTCTCTTTTTTAGTTAGGTATTTCTCAGGTTTTGGTACTAGAGTAACATTTGCTTCCAGAAATGATTTAGTGAGAATTGCTTCCCTTTCAATTTTATTTAATAGTTTGAGGAGTGTCAGCATTAAACCTGCTTTGTATTTCTTGTAGAATTCCACAGTGAATCCTTCTGGGCCTGGGCTCTTCTTTGTTGGTATGGACTTAATTACATTTTCAATTTCATTAATAGAAATTGGGTTATTCAGCAGTTTTACATCTTCTTGATCCAGCTTTGGTGGTTCACATGTTTCTAGCAATCTGCTCATTTATTCTTTGTTATTGATCATATGAAAGTAGAGATTTTCAAAATAGGTGTTGATGATCTTCTGTTTTTCCACAGAGTCAGTAGTGATTTCACCTTTTTCATCCCATATTGCATGGATTTGAGTTTTTTCTTTCCTTTTTAAAATTAGGTTGGCTAAGGGCTTATCAGTTTTATTTATTCTTTCAAACAACCAACTCTTTGATTCATTGATTCTTTGTATTGTTTTCTTAGTCTCTATTGCATTAATTTCTGCTCTGATCCCTATAATTTCCTCCTTTCTTTTGGCTTTGGGCTTGGCTTGCTCTTCTTTTTCTGGTGTTTGAGGTGTAGTATCAGGTTGTTTCTTTGTGTTTGTTCTGTTTTCCTAATGTGGGAACTCAGTGCAATAAACTTTCCTCTGAGTGCTGCTTTCATTGCATCCCACAGATTCCAGTAATTTGTATTTGTATTTTTGTTTGTTTGTAGATATTATTTGATTTCTTCTTTAATTTCCTTTGTGGCCCATTGATTGCTCAAGAGTGTATTATTCAATTTCCATGTGGTTGTGGGGTTTTTGCAGTTTCTTTTATTATTAATTTCTAGTTTCATGGTGCTATGATCTGATAATATGAATGGATAACTTTAATTATTTTGCATTTACTTAAATATGTTCTGTGGGCTAGTATATGTTCTATTTTTGAGACTGTCCCATGTACTACTGAGAAAAATGTATATTCTGATGTTGTTGGATGGAACACTCTGTATACGTCTAACAAGTCCAGTGTGATTCAGTTCTCTTATTTCTTTGCTGATTTTCTGTCTAGTTGATCTCTGCCTTTGTATCAATGGTGTGTTAAGGTCTCTTGTTATAATTGTGTTATTGTTTATTTGATTTTTCATTTCTGTTAATACTTTCTTTGTAGAGCTAGGTGCTCTGGAATTTGGTACATATATATTTAAGATTTTTATCTCTTCCTCTTGAAGTTTTTCCCTAACTAGTATGTAGTAATCTTCTTTATATCTTTGGACCATTCTTGGTTTGAAGTTCACATTGTCTGCAAAAAGAATAGCTACCCCACTTTTTTTTGGAATTCCTATTGCATGAAGTATTGTTTTCCATCCTTTGACTTTCAGTCTATGAATTTCCCTTTGGATTAGATGGGTTTCTTGTAGACAGCATATGGTTGGACATTGTTTCTTGATCCATTCTGCCTGTCTGTTTCTTTTAATTGGTGAATTGAGACCATTTATAGTTAAAATAGTTATAACTGTTATATATTGGTTTATTATTGACATGTTATCTTTCTGCTGTTGTATATTTATCTTTCCACTCTGGTTAATTGTCTGTCTTGCTTAGTGGTTTTTTCCTACATTGTATTTAGAATGTCTTTCATTATTCTTTGAAGGGTTGGTTTGAAGATCATGAAGTTCTTCAGCTGTTCTTTGTCATGGAAGTATCTTATTTCTCCATCCATTTTGAAGGACAGTTTTGCAGGGTACATCAGTCTGGGTTGGAAGTTGTTTTCCTTTAGGATCTGAAATATTTCACTCCATGCTCTTGTTGACTTCATTGTTTGTGTTGAGAAGTCTGCTGTGATTCTGATAGGTTTTCCTTTATAGGTGATCTGTCTTTTCTCTCTAACAGCTTTTAGAATTCTGTCCCTATGTTGGATTTCTGGGATGGTGATTATTATATGTCTGGGTTTAGTTTTATTTTGGTTATGGCCTTTTGGAGTTCCATATGCTTCACTAATTTGTATGTCAGTTTCCATTCTCATGTTTGGAAAATTTTCACCTATTACTTCTGTAAATAGCCTCTTGATATCATTTGTGTTGTCCCCTTCTTTTTCATTTATTCCTATTAATCTTATGTTGTTTTTCTTTGCATCATCTTGCAACTTTTGAATTGTTATTTCCTGATTCCTTGTTATTTTTAAAAGATCTTTTCCTTTCCTGCTCACTAGCTGAAATCTTATCTTTGAGGTCTGAAACTCTATGTTCACTTTCATTGAGGTGCTTTTGACAACTTTCAATAGAATTTTTGATTTTCTGTCTATCTCTTTGAATCTGCTTCATGTATTCTGTTTGTTTCTTATACTGTTAATTCAGTGATTCTCTTTGTTTGTTCTTCTAATTTTTTAGTTGTGTCTTCTTTAGATGCATTCACTATTTCTTTCACTACTTTTATCATTTCTTCTTTTACCTGGGATATTATTTCTGATTTGATTTCCTTCATAGTTTCCTGTACTTGCCTATAATTTCAGTTGATATCATTTCAGGTATTTCAGGTGTATGACTAATATTTTCTTCTATGCACATGACTCCCAGGCTTTCTTGGGATGGGCTGGAGGTTTATGATTGCATTTTGGTCTTTTGTTTTGTCATTTTCCTATATTTCCATGTTTCAAGTGATGTTCCAAAACTTTCTTGGGTGTGTTGGAAATCACTTCCTGTGCCCTCTGCTTGCAAGACTCATGAGTGTTGACTCCCCTCATTGCATGGGCCTGACTCCCCTCTCGGCGTGGGCCTGGCTTCCCTAGTTGTATGAAGGTCTCTGGGCATGGTCCACTCAAGCCCGCAAAACCTCTCTGGGCTAGTCCAGTGTCTTAGGGGGCTGGGTGGGCACCCAGGCACCAGGAGTGAGGTCCCAAACTCTCCCTGGTCCAGCACTGGGAAGCTGGAGCTCACTATGTGGCATGGGCCTATTTCCCCTCTCTGCAACCACATTCTTAAGAGACACTTCAGTCTGCAAAGATCTGTGGAGTTCTTGGAGGTTTCAGTCCATAGTCAGTTGGCTCCAATGCACCGTGGCATGGCGGGAGCTGCGGTTCATGACAGCTGCAAACTGCGAGCAGAAACCTGCAAGAGAGCCACCTGGATTTTTTTTTGCCAAATAAGTGAAATACTTCCCTGAGTTTTTCAGGCATATGCTCTGTCCTTTGAAGTGTTTATGGAGCAGAATAGTTAATGAAGATGGCATTTCCCAAAAACAGTTTTGTTTACCACAGAACAACCAAAATATTCAGAATACAGATCTATTTTATGGCTTCATCTGGTTCCCTATTACATAAAATAATGCAATATTTTGCTTGTGCAAAAAAATTAGCACCATATATTCATTTACATAATAGATACAGAAAAATTTAATGTTTTTCTTAATAATTAAACATTTAGAAGTTTTTGACATATTTTCACATAATTTGAATGTTTGAAACAACTCATAAGAGTTGATAAGGTTCTGATGATCATTTTTTATGAAGTCTATGAAAGTTCCTTAATTCAATCTGGAAATAATTTATAATTTTTAAATTAATAATTTACTATCATAGACATTTACATTGAGTATATGACCCTCATGAGCCAAGAAAATATGAAATTGCCACAAAAATGGCAAATAAATTACAGTCTGAAAGGTTATTTGTAAAACTCTTGACAGTTGAGAACATTAGAAGGTCAAAAGCCAATGGCACATTTTCCTCTTCCGAAACATGTTGATCTAATCAAGACATTAAAGAATCTGAGAATCCAAAATAACTGTAGTGTCTGTGCAATCAGAAAATAGATGTGTAAGTATAATGTTAATAAGAAATGAATCAAAAAATAGGAAAATGTTGCATCTACCTGCTGGTTTTGTTCAAAACAGAGGTAAGTTCCCAACACAGACACACGTACTTCTTTTTTTTTATTTGCTTGTGTTACTGAGGATTGAACTGAGGGCCTTGTGTGTGCCAGCCAAGTATTCTACCACTGAACTACATCTCAAGTCCTCCCTCTTATATTTATTCTCTAATATTATATTTGTATGGTTTACATATATTTGCACCATTAAAGAAATGCATTTCAAAATAAATAAAAAACCACAATTGTAACAAATGCCAATTCAAAGCTAACTTGTCCTCAAAAGTTGTTTTTATTATATATTATTAAATGCAATTTTGAAATGGTTTCTTTGAGAGATTATTTTGATTAGTATTACCAATCATATTCCCCTGAAAATCTTTATAATGAGTGGTTGATTTAGTGGGAGATAAAAATATAGTTTTTTAACTTTTTTTTTTTATCAAAAAGCAAAATAATTTTATGGCTAAAGGATATCTTTGCTGACCAACTTACTAACATTCACTTTATTCTAGTCCCCTAAAATCATGAGGAAATTTTGTAAAACTCTGTATATGAACTGAAAGACCACAGACTCTGATGCCAGCAATCAGAGCGTCAATTCAAACTCCTTCCATTTCCACACTGTGAGAGCAGCAATCATTCTCTGAATCTCTCTCCTTCATTTGGGTTTCTGTGCCATTCCAGTTAATTTTCTTTCTGGTATATGAGAAGCTTACGCGAAAATAAACAAACAGGATGAGAGAGGAACCTTTCCAAGGTAGCACTGTGGAATTATTTCCTCCCAGACATGTCCCTCTGCTCATCTGTGCTACCTGTGCACTGTTCCCCTGTGTGCAGCACGTTTTGCTCTGTAAACAGTTCTATCTTCAGATTATGGTTAATCCTTACTGTGTTTTCTCACTCCTTTAAAAAATGATCATATGTATGTATAGTCTCTTTCTGCTTCTCGTTTTCTGTAATGGTGGCACACTGTGGATACTCTTTGATACCCTGCTTTTTTAACTTGATGGAAATCACTCCATACATGTTCACCAAATCTTTATATTATTTATAGAACCACAGTGCCCCCTTTTATAGCTTTACCATGAATTAGATTTTTCTACCATTCACTTATACATAAGCATTAGATTATTCCTAATATTTTGCATACAATATCATATACTATAAACTGAAAAAAAAAGAAAAATACCTCTTGTGCATATGTGCTTTCATGTTGTTGGAGGAAAACCTTCAGAGTAGATTTCTAGGTCAAAATGTGGGTGTATACCAGTTTTGTCATAGATTGTAAAAAGGCATTCTCTAGAAAGATTGCACAGGTTTCCCATACAAAAAAAGTCATAGGCCCTGTCTTTGTTCTTTATTAACCCTAAATTAATTAATTAATTAATTTACATGTTACTGAAGAATGAATTTTAGCGCTAGTGCTTTCCTATATAAATATGCATCTATATGTTTTGTAACATGCTTTTTCTCCTCCTTTTTGGGGGGATGGGAGAGAGACATGGTCTTTTCATGTAGTAAAGGCTGACCTTGAACTTCCTATAGATCCCAGGCTGGCCTCAAACATAGGATGACCCTCCTGCCCCAGCCTCATGACTGATAATGTTACTGGCCTGCACCACCACGCCTGGCTCCTTCTTTCTTTATTTAACAAATTTCTGCCCAGGTCATAAGCATTTTGTTTCTTAACTTTTTCTCCCCACGTCTCTTAATACCTTCATGTTGTCACTACACAATGCCTTTTTCTTACTTTTCAAGAATTTTTCTTTCCATTTTTAAATTGTATGACTTACTTGACAAATCTTGGCCCAGTGGTCCTATCTAAAGTGTCTCTTGGTTTTGTAAAAGAAGATTTATTGGAAAGTAGCCACGCCCATCCATTTACATTATGCATATTCATTTATATTTTATCCTTTAACTCTCACACTTCAAAAGGAGAATTGAGTAATTTTAACAAAGAAAAATGTCCATGAAAGTCTAAACTTTTTACTACTCACCCTTTACAGAAAATCTGCCAATACTTTCTCTCTAAGGTTACCTAAGCAAAAGGTCACTGTGAGGTAGTTAAGTGCATCTCCAGGTTTACAAATAAAGTGGGTTTTTTTGTAAAACGTTTTCATCTTTTCTCCATTCTTTTCAGGAATTTATATTCTTGGAAATTTTGCTGAAAAGTATATGTAGATGTAAATCTAGCAATTTTCAAAGTAGAATTTTTGTTGCTATTACTTCTTTAATGTGTTTCAGGTTCTTTCTTACTGAATCAATTTTAGTATTTTTTCTTTTTTCCTAAAAATTATCATTCTCCTAAGATTTTAAATATATAGTCAGTTTCTTCTGATCTATCATGTAAACTGTAAGTCTCTACCATATATGTAGCTATGTCACTCTTTTATTGCTACCACTCCTTCCTTCCTTCCTCTCTATCTCATCCCCTCTTTTCTTTCCTTATTTCTCCTCTCTCCTCCCTTTCCATTCTCCTTCCTTCTTTCCCCTTTCTTCCATTTTTTTCACCAATCAGGTTTGTCTATGTATGCTCTTCAAAGGGAAGTTTTTCAAATTGTTTTCTGTAATTTTCGATACTCATTACATTATGCCTTTCCTTCAACTTCCTGTTTACTCTCATTTTAATTGTATCCACTTTGTAAATTAGATACTTAGCTAGTCAATTTTTGTTCAATTTTAATACAATCAACATTGCTCATTTTCCCATAAACAATGTTCTGTGTCCATTTGGTTAATGTGTATATGTAATTCTCGATTATTCTTCAGTAATTAATATTTTCTGACTGCATGTGATCTATTCTTGGACCATTAATAATTTACAATTTTTGAATAAGTTCTCTGACATATTTTTTCTTACACTTCAGTTAGAAAATTCTAGATTTAATGATTTTAAGAAAAAAATCTGTGTTGTTATCTATTTTTTTGGCATTTTCATTATTTAAATCTTACCCCCCCATATATATATATATATATATATATATATATATATATATATATATATATATATGCTAAGTGCTAATATATATGTATATTGGTCTTTTTCGAGTCAATGTTTCACTGTATGGTTCAGGCTGGCCTCAAATTTGTGGCGATTGCCCTGCTTCAGGCTCCCTATGGCCCAATAGTCCTATCAAAGTGTCTCCTGGTTTTGTAAAAGAAGTTTTGTTGGTGAGTAGGCACATACATTCACACTGATTTATGTTCATTTATATTTTATTTACAGGTGTGCATCGCTGCATCTGACTTATTATTTATTATTTTAAACATGTTTCATGTGTTTTATAATTAGGTATATAATCTTTTAGGTATACAATCTTTTATAATGCTTTGATTAATGTTTGTTTAATGATGAAAGAAATCTGAATAGAGGAATGCATAAACAGGTTGTCATAGAAACAAACATTTCATTAAATTGTCAGTATAGAATGGTCATATATTTCATTAAAGTTTTTTGTTATGTATTCTTCTTTTATTGATTCTAAAGTGTAACATGATATTATTCAAACGAAGTGTCTATTGAGTATTAAAGTAGAGATAGTGCGTGGACATGTAGTCTAGAAATATAGAATTCAAAATGATAACTTGAATTAACATGTAAAATTAACCAGCATAAGTCTGGAAATAGCAGGACACAATGAGATCAAGAGTTGCATACAGTAGGTCTTTATCAACTGTTTTTTAAAAGTTTTTTGGACAAAATTTATTTTTTGGTGAGTAGCAAGGTGCCCGGATAGAAACGTCCTGGTGACTAGGACAAAAGCCCTGAATAGGGATCTAACCATAATGCTAACCCTTAAACCTAAGACCTAACACCAAATACCTATATTCAGGTACTTGTACCCCAACACTATCCATAGTGCGCACTCCAAAACATAGGTACTTGCATACCAACATTAAACCCAACAGTATCTGTAATCTTAACTTTACCCTAATCTAATTATCAAACTCTAGTACTTGGTCCTTGCACCCTGACCATATACCTAACCATTACCCTAACCTGAAGCCTAGTCCTAATCCTAAAGCCACAGTGCTTGGCTATGTGCACCCAAAGAACAACTCTAAGCCTAACAGTAATCCTAATGTTGGCCCTAATACCAACACCCCACACTCAGGTACTTGCACCCCAACACGGTCTCTAAACCTCACCTTAACCCTACCTCCAAACCCCAAAACTTGTATACTTGCACACAGGCACTAACTCTAATCTTATCCTTAATGTTAACCCTAATCCTCATATCTGCCCCTCAGTATTCAGGTACTAGAAACCCAGAACTATCCCTAATCCTAAACCAAACAGCTATTTACACACTAATACTAATCCTAACTCTATTCTTATCCTTAATCCTAACCCTAACTCTGTACCCACACCACAGTGCTAGGGATCCTGCACACCAACACTATGCATAACCATATGCCTAAACTGAACCCTAACACTAATCTCAGATCAAAAATAGTTGGATACATGTGCTCCAACAATAGCCCTAAGCTTAAAATTAAGCCTAACCCTAAATCCTGCTCCCCAATTCTCGGGAATCTGCATGCCAACACTATTTCTAAGCTGAACCCTAATCCTAACTCTAATACCCAAACCCTGATATTCAGGTACTTGCACACCAATGCTGTCCATCACCATAACCCTAACCCTAATACTTGGACCCCAATACTCATGTAACCTTCATCCCAACACTATGCCTAATTCTAACTGTCAGCCTAACCATACCCTAATAGAAGCATCACAATGATTGGGTAAATGTATCAAACAGTATCCCTAATCCTAACCATAACCCTAAACTTAACATTTGTACCCCAGTACTTGGGTACTGCACATCAACTGTATACCTAACCAAACCTTAACTCTAGCCCGAGCTGTAATACCAGCACCCTAAAATTCGGGTACTTGCCAACACTCACCCTAACACTACCCCCTAAGCCTAACAGTAACGCTAAGGATAATTCTAATACCAGAACCCCAATACTCAGGTACTAGCACTCCAACAAAACCAAACTCTCACTCACTCTAACCATAATACCTGCCAAAATGCAATTCCAGGAGAAACGTGTTTGCAAGCTATAAGAGGAGTGTTTCTAGAAGGAATGCACGTGAGACAAGAATATTTCTAAGATTAATGAAGACTAAAGTATCTTCTTTTAAGATATGCTTCCTTAGTGGGCATTGACTACTTGACATCCCCTCTCTAAACACGAAAATCCTATGTATGGTATTCAGTTGGATCTATGCAGTCTAAATATGTGCATGTCTTTTTATCTGCAGGAACTTTTGCTAATCCTCGTGTGTCTTGTCCATGAGTTATTGCTGTCCTGTGGAAAGGCAAAGTTAAATGCTGCCATATGCAACATTGTCAGGAATCTTTAGCTAAAACTTCACTTAGCAAATTTCAGAGCTATAACTTCAGGTCAGTGGAAACATTTGCTCTTCCATGCAATGTAATTCTAAAGGAGGAAGCATAATAGTGGTCATTTGCAAACAAAGACATTAAGTTCAGCTGAGATGAACGTCAAGGGCTTCAGCACCTGTCTGGTCCATGTGCAGTATATAAGGAGAGGAAATTTATTGCTGCCAGAAATATCATGTACTAAGGCAAAGATAAAATTGGAGGCAAAAGCAAAAAGTCACTTTAAGTATTTCTGCATGTACTGGATGACATGTTCTTTGAGATTATTACTCAGAATTTAAAGTATTATAAACTTGACAGAAACCTAATGATTCTGATACCAGCAAGAATTTAAAGCAGGAAACTAATAGTACAAAATCAGTTTGTTTGGATAAGTTTGCTACAATTTGGAAAGAATTAAAGACCTGACATTGCTGAAGTATAGACAAAGATTTCTTATTATATTTATTGTTTGTTTAGAAAAAATTCACCAACCTCTGAGTTCAAGCATCTGAACATAAAAAATCTTTTGTTATTGAACCCACCATCTCCTTGCATAGAATTTTGAATAATTTAATTAGATTGAATCTTTATGTAAAGATACTTTCAAGTGCTTTATAAGAATTGAACTTAATTGGATCAAGTTTCTAAAGTATAATGCATCTGTTTTTTCCCACTGTGGAAAGAACAAAATTATATTTATTGATTATTGTTCTAATAGCTCAGTCTTTAAACAAATGAGACTATGTCTGTTACTAATTAGACTAAATATGGCTCGAGGAATTTGATAGAATAGGTCATTTATCCTGGGTGATAAAACTCAAATGATTACAGGTGACCTTTTAATCAACTCATGATTATAATTTTGTTTATCTTTTGTAATATCATTTTCATTAGTGACCTTTGCTCTTGATTTGTGTCTGATTCACTTCCCAGCTTACAAAAGTCAATCATGGATATGAGAACAAAGCACTCAATCAGGACATCTCCAGTGTGTTTACAATTATATTTTACAAATAGTCAATCTTTTTTAGTTTATTTGCAGGTTATCAGATATGTGAAATTTTTCTTAAACTTTGAGTGTGTGTGTATGAGTGTGTTTGTGTGTGAGGGATCAATAATTTGTAACAGTAATCTTACTAAAATTGGCATGGTTATACTTCTAAAAATTTTTCCTACTTACTTATTTACCATTTAGAATTCCTTCCTAGAAAACATCTACTCATATATTCTGTCTTTCTTTTTGTATTGTGTTATGTATAGTTTTACTAATTATGTATAAAGTTTACTTATGTATTTTGGGTAAAAACTGTTTTTGATGATTTGTGTTGGAAATATTTTTTTCATACTTTGGGGTTATTTATTTTTACCTTATGGGTCACCCTGCCTCGTCTAGAGGTTGAACTCAGGACCTCTGCACCGAGCTACTTTCTCAGGCCTTTTATTTTGGGACAGTCTTACTAGTTGCCCAAGCCTGACTCAAACTTGGTGCCCTTCTGCCAAAGCCTTCCAGAGTGCTAGAATGAAAGGTGTTATGGTTTAAATCTGAAATTTCCTCCAAATGTCTCATGTGTTCAGAGCCTGGTCTTTTGGAAGATGATTGGGTCACTGGGACTCTCTGTTCTTCTGTGGATTCATCTATTGGTGAGCTGAAAATACTGTTAGGGGGTGGGGCCTGATTAGAAGAGGAGGGGTCTGATTAGAGGAGGCGGGGCCTGATTAGAAGAGGCGGCTCCCTGGACCATGACCTGAACAGTATACTCTTGCCTCTGCTCCTCCCTTCTCTGGTTCCTGACTGCCTTCCTGAACCAGTTTTCCCCTACTATTCCCCTGCATCAGATGGTTTCTGGCTCGAAGCCTGTTGACTATGGACTGAACACACTGAAACCATGAACCAAAATTAAAACTCTCTTTCTGCTGTGGGTATAGGGTATTAGCATCAGGGAAAGAAACTAATACAACTGATATGCATTTTGCTTCTTATGATGATTTCTGTAACCAGAGGTTCTTAAAATTGTGTAATCATAGCAGTTAGTATTTTCTTCTATTATTTACATGTTTTGGTCTTAAGAAATTTGTGGGATATTTTGGTAAAAAATACATCTGAAATTTATTTCCAAGTCTTTGAAAGTTATATTTTTCACATTTACAATAGTTATAAAGTTATATTTTATACATTTACAGTTTTGAAGCAGACTTTTGTCTATGAAAAGGGTTAGTTATGTTTTAGTCATTGATTTCTAAGTTAATTTGTGACCAGAAATTATGTAATCTGTCAAATAATTATTTTTAAATTTGCAAAATTAATTTTAACATATGTTTGTCTCTGTATATTTATAAAGAATACTTTGTTACTAGTATAATTATGCAAATATTCATTGTTATTCTTTCTTTCTTTCTTTCTTTCTTTCTTTCTTTCTTTCTTTCTTTCTTTCCTTCTTTCTTCTTTCTTTCTGTACCAGGGATGGAACTCTAAACCTCACACTTTCCAGGCAGGTACTTAGGCCACTGAGCTAAATCCCTGGCCCTTAAACTATCCTTCTTAATTGTACTTTTTTTTTTTTCTGGTACCAGGGATTGAAATCATGACCTCATGCTTGCCAGGCAGACACTTACACTGCTGAGCTAAATCCCCAGCCTTTAATTATACCTTTGAAATAAATGACATTCTTTCTAATTTCAAAGTAGTGTATTGAAATACCTACTATAATCACAGATTCATCAATTTCTGTTTTTCTCTGTATGGTAGAGAGATTTTTTAATTATTTTAAGTTTTTGGATTTTATTATTTTCCAATTCTTTTGGAACTATATTTATAACTTCCATATGTATGTCTAATAATTTTTCTTACCATAAAGTCTAGTTTGTTTCCTACTACTGTTGCATTTAGTAGCCATTTGTCAGCATCTGCTTCCAGCCTTTTATTTTTAGTCTTTCTCTATTCTTATTTTGAAATAAATTTTCAGAATGAACAGAATTTAATTCTATTTTTAATCTAGTCAAAGTCTCTGTCTTTAACTGAATTATATCGCTAGAGTGCATGATAACTCTGAAAATATTTCTATGACCTCACTTTTATAATTATCATTTTGAAACTTTTGCTTCTTTCTTATTAATCAGTTTCCCCCACTTAATTATTTTATGTACAGCACAAGGTGTGAAATCCTTTATTTATATTATACAAGGGCTGATCATTGTCTTTCTTCTGAGTAATTCATTAAACATAGTCTATTTTGATTTTGATCACACACATACAAATCCTCCCAATCATAGAACACCATAGATTTATTTTTTGTTTTGAGTCAAAAGGAGTGTCGAAATTAATATAGTGGCTTCAGATTGCCATAAGCAAAAGTAATATATATCTAACCCAGTATCATCCTCTTCTATTCAATTACTGTGCAACAGATTGTTAGGCTTCCATCTGAACTCTCTATTCTGAAGGAAAACAGAGATTTTTCTCTTTTCTATTATTGATGCTGAGGCCCCTTAGCTGTGCTATCCAAAACCATGGACCCTAGCCATGTATGCCTTCTAAATTAAAATTAAATGAAACTGTTTCTAAATCATCAGTTGTAGAAGCTATAGTTCAATGGTTTAGTGGCCTTATGTGACTGGTGAGTTTTGTACTGGACTGCATGGATGAAGAGCATTAATACAGAACATGTTTTCAGTATGACTGGAGGGCATTGGCTCCTTCCCAGCTACCACTCCCCAGGATTAGTTTTACCTTCCACATGTGACCTTTTAAATACAGCTTTGGGAACTAAGCATTTTAATTCTCAGTTCTTCCATTTTCTTACTTGGATATTTTTCCCTTCTATAATATTTGCTAATTTATTTGACTTAATTTTCTTATTGATCTAGAAATCATTTGGGGGAATTTTATTCTTTTTTATTTTTTTTTACAAAATGATGACTATTTTTTAAAAAACAAGCTTCTTTAAATTTATGAAGTATTATGTAGTTTTGGAGAGTAGACGAACACTATGTTGGAAGTAAAGGTAAGATTATTATTCTTATCATTCATTTGTTGTCCCTTTAATTTTGGTGACCTGTAAATTTATTGCCTTTTACAAATTATTAACTATGTTTTTAGTAGGAACTTGAAGGAATTCTGAAAGAAATCGTTCATTCATGACACCAATGTCAAATAATATTTGATAGTGTTTTTGTTGTTCTTGCAACATTTTCCTTTGATGTTTGCTTTTGACCCTGTAACAGTGTATATTGCCAAGGAAAATATTTTTTTCCTAATTAACATATATTTTTCATGGTTTCTTATGTTCAGTAATAAGTTTAGTAAGATCTTTTTGATCCTGAAATTTAGCTTCTTACTCTGTTGAAGTTTATTTTCAACATGAAATCTTTAATTCCCCTGCAACTGACTCAATTTATGTTCCGAGATAGTAGTTTTATATTTTCTCATGATGTATGCTATTATAAACATGGGTATTTATATATCGCTATAATATGCTGACTTTAGAGTTTGGGAAAGAGAAGAAGAAAGAAATAGGTGGGCTGAGTGTAATTTCTGTCTCAATTTTAGTAATATTTATCCTGATTTCCACGGTGATGGAACTGATTTACACATCCACCAATAATGTATAATAGTTTCTTTTTCACCATAGCTGCTTCATCATTTGTTGTTTTGAGTTTTGATGATAGTCATTCTTACTGGAGTAAGGTAGAACTTCTATATGGTTATACTTTCCATTTTTTTAATAACCAAAGACACTAAACATTTTTACATATATTTATTGACCATTTGTTCTTCTTAGAAGTCTCTGTTCACTTGTTTTTTTTATTGAATCTTTTATTTTCAGTGGTTTAATTCTTTGGAATTATTTATAAATTTCAGATATTAGTTCTCTGAGGAATAGCTGGCAAGATTTTCCTCATTCTATAAATTATCTCTTCACTCTGTTTATTGTTTCCTTTCATGCAAGGAAATTTAAATTTCTGTTATAATCCCATTTGTTGATTCTTTGTGTTATTTCTTATGAATTGAGATTCTGTTCAGAAAGTTTTTGCCTATATCTATGTCTTTAAGAGTTTTACCTGTTTTGTCTTCCAGTAGATTAAGTGTTTATGTTTTAATAACTGGAACTCATTCAATGTTTATGTTTTAATAACTGGCCTATGAAAGCTCAAATAAATATAAATAAATTGTGATAAATACCTGCATACTATTGAATCATAGTGGGATGAGGCTAGAAATCAAAAGCAAATAACTTCACAAACACAGATTAAGAGATATATTATTGGACACTCAATAGATAAGAGAAAATTCAGGGAAGAAGTAAAAAAAAAAAAAAGCTGCTAGAATCAAATGACAAATGAAGCAAAGCATAGTAAAATGTATGACCTACAATGAAAGCAGTTCCGTGAGAAGAGTTAATACCTATAAATGCACACAATAAAAGAATATAGCAATCCCTAATCAATAACATAATAAATCATCTTAAGTTCCAAGAACAATAAGATCAATCCATATCAGAAGTTAAAAGTAGGAAAAAAAAATTATAAAGATCCATGTGGAGGGGACCAGGTCAGTGCCGAGAGGGAAGATAGGCCTGTGTGACGAGCCGAGTTCCAGCTCACTGGCGTTGGCCTGGGGGAATTTGGGACATCACTCCCAGTGCTTGGGTGCCCACACAGGCCCTAGGACACTGGACTAGCCTGGAGAGGTTTTGCAGGCTTGAGTGGATCATGTACAGTGACCGTTATTAAACCAGGATACCAGGCAGGCACTAAGAGGGGAATTAGACCCACGTGGTGGCAAGAGAAGTTCCAGCTCTCGTGGTGGCAAGGGAAGTCCCAGATCCCTGGCACTGGCCTGGGGAAGTTTGGAACATCATTCCTGGTGCTTGGGTACCCGCCCCGCCCTCTAAAACACTGGACTAGCCTTGAGAAGTTTCCTGGGCTTGAATGGACCATGCCCAGTGACCTTCCTTCATCAGTGGAACCAAGACCCATAAGTCCTACGAGCCAAGGGTGCAGGAGGTGATTTCCAACATGCTTAGGGAAAGTTTTGGAACATCACTCAAAACATGGAAATATAGGAAAATGACAAAACAAAAGACCAAAATGCAATCTCAAACCTCCAGCCCATCCCAAGAAAGCCTGGGAGCCATGTACATAGAAGAAAATACTATTTGTACACCTGAAATATCTGAAATGATATGAGCTGAAATAAAGAAGCAAGTACGGGAAGCTATGAAGGAACTCAAATTAAAAATAATCTCCCAGGTAAAAGAAGAAATGATAAAAGTAGTGAGAGAAATAGTGAATGCATCTAAAAAAGATACAGCTAAAAAATTAGAGGAACAAAGCAAACAGATAAAATCCCTGAATGAACACTATAAGAAACAAACAGAACACATGAAGCAGATTCAAAGAGATATACAGGAATTAAAAAATTCTATTGAAAGCTGCCAAAACCGCCTCAACAAAAATGAAGATAGAATTTCAGACCTCAAAGATAAGATTTCAGCTAGTGAACAGGAAAGGAAAAATCTTTTAAAAATAAAAAGGAATCAGGAAATAACAATTCAACAGTTGCAAGATGATGCAAAGAAAAACAATATAAGATTAATAGGGATAAATGTAAAAGTAGGGGATGACACAAATGATATCAAGAGGCTACTTACAGAAGTAATAGCTGAAAATTTCCCAAACATGAGAATGAAAACTGACATTCATGTTAGTGAAGCATATAGAACTCCAAAGAGCCATAACCAAAATAAAACTACACCCAGACATATAGTAATCACCATCCCAGAAATCCAACATAAGGACAGAATATTAAAAGCTGTTAGAGAGAGAAGACAGATCACCTATAAAGGAAAACCTACCAGAATCACAGCAGATTTCTCAACACAAACAATGAAGTCAATAAGAGCATGGAGTGAAATATCTCAGATCCTAAAGGAAAACAACTTCCAACCCAGACTGATGTACCCTGCAAAACTGTCCTTCAAAATGGATGGAGAAATAAGATACTTCCATGACAAAGAACAGCTGAGGAACTTCATGATCACCAAACCAACCCTACAAAGAATACTGAAAGACATTCTTGATACACACAAGAAAAAACCACTAAGCAAGACAGACAATTAACCAGAATGGAAAGATAAAGATACAGCAGCAGAAAGATAACATGTCAACAATAAACCAATATATAACAGTAATAACCATTAATGTAAATGGCCTCAATTCACCAATTAAAAGAAACAGACTGGCAAAACTGATAAAGAAACAATGTCCAACCATATGCTGTCTACAAGAAACCCATCTAACCCAAAAGGAAATTCATACACTGAAAGTCAAAGGATGGAAAACAATGCTTCACGCAACAGGAACTCAAAAAAAGTGGGGGTAGCTATTCTGTTTGCAGACAATGTGAATTTCAAACCAAGAATGGTCCGAAGATATAAAGAAGATTACTACATACTAGTTAGGGGAAAACTTCAAAAGAAAGAATAACAATCTTAAATATATATGCACCAAATTCCAGAGCACCCAGCTCTACAAAGCAAGTATTAACAGAAATGAAAAATCAAATAAACAATAGCACAATTATAACAGGAGATCTTAACATGCCATTGACACAAAGGGACAGATCAACTAGACAGAAAATCAGCAAAGAAATAAGAGAACTGAATCACACCTTTGAACAAATGGACTTGATAGACGTATACAGAGTGTTCCATCCAACAACATCAGAATATACATTCTTCTCAGCAGTAAATGGGACATTCTCTAAAATAGACCATATACTAGCCCAAAGAACATATTTAAGTAAATACAAAAGAATTGAAATTATCTCACGCATGTAACCAGATCATAGTGCCATGAAACTAGAAATTAAAGATAAAAAAACTGAAAAACCCCCACAAACACATGGAAATTGAATAATATACTCTTGAGCAATCAATGGGTCACAGAGGAAATTAAAGAAGAAATTAAACTATATCTATAAGCAAACTAAAATACAAATACAACTTACCGGAATCTGTGGGATGCAATGAAAGCAGTACTCAGAGGAAAGTTTATTGCACTGAGTTCCCACATTAGGAAAACAGAACAAACACAAATAAACAACCTGATACTACACCTCAAACACCAGAAAAAGAAGAGCAAGCCAAGCCCAAAGCCAAAAGAGGGGAGGAAATTATAAGGATCAGAGCAGAAATTAATGCAATAGAGACTAAGAAAACAATATAAAGAATCAATGAATCAAAGAGTTGGTTGTTTGAAAGAATAAATAAAATTGATAAGCCCTTAGCCAACCTAATTTAAAAAAGGAAAGAAAAGACTCAAATTCATACAATATGGAATGAAAAAGGTGAAATCACTACTGACTCTGTGGAAAAACAGAAGATCATCAACACCTATTTCGAAACCCTATACTCTCATAGGTTTGATAACACAGAAGAAATGGACAGATTCCTAGAAACATATGAACCACCAAAGCTGGATCAAGAAGATGTAAAACTGTTGAATAACCCAATTTCTATTAATGAAATTGAAAATGTAATTAAGTCCATATCAACAAAGAAGGGGCCAGGCCTAGATGGATTCATTGGGGAATTCTACAAGAAATACAAGGAAGACTTAATGCCAACACTCCTCAAACTGTTCAATGACATTGAAAGGGAAGCAATTCTCACTAAGTCATTCCTAGAGGTAAATATTACTCTGGTACCAAAACCTGGAAAGACCCAACTAAAAAGAGAACTACAGGCCAATCTCCCTAATGAACATAGATGCAAAAATTCTTAATAAAATATTGGCAAACAGGATGCAGCAAATCATCAAGAAGATTATACACTATGACCAATTGGGATTCATCCCAGGCATGCAGGGATCAACATACGTAAATCAATAAATATAAGCCACCATATCAATAGAGCCAAAAGCAAGAATCACATCATCATTTCTATAGATGCAGAAAAAGCTTTTGATAAGATCCAGCACCCATTCATGATAAGAACCTTACAGAGAATTGGAATAGATGGTCTCTACCTCATTATGTTAAAGGCCATCTATGACAAACAAACAGTCAGTGTCATATTAAATGGCCCCAAACT
>PVLA01017029.1:0-18738 GCA_004027455.1 Hydrochoerus hydrochaeris
TGAATGACAACACGTTTTAGTCTCAGCCTGTGAATTACTTCATGAAGAATGATTTTATTGCCTTGAACATACACTGAGTTTACACCTAGGTAAGAAGTAGTTTCTGCATGGACTACTTACAATAGCTTTACCTCCTCTAATGCAGTCAAGTTGTTTCATATTTTTAACACATACATGATTTCATTGAGTATACAGTATGTGGACAACTATGGTGGATGCTAGTACTGATCTTTCCTGGGTTTCTTTCTTTCTTTCTTTCTTTCTTTCTTTCTTTCTTTCTTTCTTTCTTTCTTTCTCTTTCTTTCTTTTTCTTTCTTTCTCTTTTTTTGCAGTGATCGTGTCTATAATTGTGTGTTTGTGTCTGTTTGTGTATGAGCTTTGCATGTTTCATAATTTGCAGTTTATAAAATTTTTAATAGGTAGCAATGTTAATAAAGGTGAAAGGAACACAGGCTTATCCTCCATACAAAGGACCATCAAAAACACCAAAGCTCCAAATGTTTTGGAAATTACCAAACTATTCTTAGAATGTGACTTTCTTAGAAACTGACTTAGGAGTGACTTTTTGAATTTTGGGGTCAGCTCCAATCTGTCTCATCCCACCATTGAACAAACAGGCCTCCATCTTAGGGCTTGTTTACTGTTGATCTCCAAGGCAACCACCACTGCTCAATTTCCAATTTTGCTGTAAAGAGCCAAATTTTATCTCTTTAATTCACCATTCTTGGCTAAGTTATCTGGGTGTGTGTGTGTCCTGTTTTTTCTTACATTTCACCTAGGAGTTGTACAGACTGAAACTCTGAGTTTCTTATTCCTAAGTAATTAACTTATTCACTTTATGCTCATTGCATCAGAAACCAGAATTTAAATTGTAAAAATATTTTTATCAGTTCTATGAATCGTAGTTTCTTCTTCATCAAAAGGTAGAATCTACTGTTGGAAATCACAACTTCCTTTACATTCATTCCCAGTATCCCTAAGTGGAAGTCAAATGACAGAAAATCCATTCTTAAGACAAAACACTCTCTAAACTGTACATAGCAGTGTAACGCAGAGTGATTCTGAACAGACACAGATCCCTAAACCAGAGATAAACTCTGGGCCCTCCCAATTTCTTTTCGCTCTCAGACTACCTGAGCCCTCAGTAAGACAAAAATCTGCTTCCCTCATCCACTCAGCCCTCTCTCTCCTCCACTGCTACACCTCAAAGTACAGATTCTTTCTTCTCCCTCATGTGAAAACAATTCCTCATTCCCTCCTTAGAGAACACACTGACACGTACCTCTTGACTTCTTCGCAGGTTGAGGTGAGATTCTGCTCTCTAGATGTTTTCTCTTCTGTTTATGCTTCATAATTCCACTCTTTGGAGAACTGCTGAAATCAGGTAAATTTCTCTCTGATACAGCTCTCACAGTGTTAGACAAGAATACAAGGAATCAAGTTTGTACAGCCAAAACCAAAAAATATCGCGGGAAGTTCTCTGTTCACCTAATTAGTGTGGTGAGCAGTGACCCACTGGACACTTGTTGGCAGCAGTTATCACTAAGGCCTTGGTTGTGATCTGTGACCTGATGACATCACAATACTGCTAGGACCAAGCCAGTAGGCACAGCATTGCGGGTTTGCTCATAACCATTGCCCATGTAGATGGATGCCTTTTGTCTAATGGAAATTCTGTCACTGACTTGAACATCCATATCTTGCACTTCATATGAAAACTATAGACACAATATTGACTAAAGAAAGGAAATCCTTTGCTATGTGTGGAAAACCTACATAAATAAATCTGCCCAATGGTGAGGATATAGCAGTACCAGAAAGGATTAGGATTAGGATTAGCATTATGCTTGCCTCAAATAAAATAGCAAATTTTACATCTTTCTAATTCTCTTTCTGTGGATACACATTGGAGACAGATAGTGAAATTAGGTGTAGACGTGAGAGTATTGCATATATCCACACATTGCTGGTAATTAATGGATTTCTCTGCTAAGGGGAGCATTCTCATGTGTCTGAGAAAGCAGGCCTGTCTCCTCCCTCATTCTTCTTCAGTACTTCCCCACTGGGTGGGAGCAGCATAATCATCAGCCTCAAAACACTGAGCCTGTCCTGAATTCTGTTCTGATCCCTGCTGACATCTCACTCTCCATGTCTCTGTGCTGCCCCAGATTTATCTTTTGGAAACATTTCAACTGCTACACTGACCTCTGAAACAACCTCATTTTAATTTGCCTTATTTATGGAATGTATCTTTTCTTTAACGAGAAAGGTGTCTTTTTTTCTCAACTACAGTGCTTACCATTAGACTCAGGACACAGCTCAGCCTCGTTCAGCCTCTTCTACCCCATAGATCCTGCCTCTGGGGGTCATTGTGTCCATGGACACTGTATTATTGACAGATTTATCAAGAAACCCTTGGCTTTTTATACTGAAAAAAAGTAAACACAAAAATTAGATGTTACCTTGATATCAAATGGAAAAATATTGGAGTATTAACTTTTACCAAAAATTCTGAATGTGGTTAAACGGGCAAATCTGCATTACATGGGTAAAATGCTTGAACTCTTGAAGGCATAATCAAAGATTTTTTGAACAGAATTCCAATTGCACAAGAAATAACAGAAAAATCCAATAAATGGGATCACATCAAATAAGCAACCTTTGAACAACAAAGGTAACATGCAAAGGAGTGAAGAGATAGCACACAGAAAGGGAGAAAAACATTTCCAGCTGTTCCTCACATAGATGTCCTTTATATATAATATCTAGATAACTCAAAAAATTAGACACCTCCCCCAAGTAAAGGTCCCACCAAAAATGGACATCTGAACTGCAATGTCTTCTGTAAAAAAGTTCAAATAGCCAATAAATACAGGAAAAATATTCAATTTGCTTAGTCATTAGATAAATGTAAACTAAAATAAAACAGAGATGTCATATTACTCCAGAACAAATGCCTTTCATCCAGAAATCAAATAATGACAAATGCTGGCAAGGCTTCTGGGCAAAAGGACACTCCACATTGTTAGTCAGAATGTAAACTAGTACAACCACTATGAAAATCAGTATGGAGATTACTATAACTAAATATAGAAATTTGACTCAGTTATTTCCCTTCTAAGTATCTTCCTGAAAGAAATAAAGCCTTCATGTTACAGGGACATATACGTACCCATATTTATAGCAACACAATTCACAATAGCTAATCTTTGAAGTGAGCCCTATCTCCAGCATCAGATGAGTGGACAAAGAAAAGGCAGTCTCTGCACACAGTGGAGGATTGCTCCACCACACACAACAAACTGAAAGCATCTGTAGGAAAATGGTTACAGCTGGAGACCAAAAGGTTCAGTGAAAGCAAACACAGAAGCTTAAATAGCATAGGGTTTCTCTTCAAGGAGAAACTCAAAGTATAAATACATTCAAGGGCAAAATAAAAGATAGGTAATAGGGAACAAAGTGATAGTTTGCAAAAGGGAAAGGACAAAGACTGAAGTGAATAAAAGGGAAGAAATTCAAAAAGAATTAAGCTGTGTTATGTACACTGCCAACTCTCTATAATGAATGTGTGCAATATGTACCACATATGTACTAACAAAATAAAAATTGAAAAAGAAAATGGCAAGAATGATAGAATAAGTGTGTTTGAAGTTAGGGGAAGTATTTTGAGGGAAATTAATGTATCTTCTATTGTAATACATTCTTCAAAATTTAAATATTACTCATGTATTTTGATCACCCTTGATATATACGAGGATACCATATTAATGGTACAGGAAGAGCAAAGTGAAAAAAAGGAATATTCAGGGCCTGGTAGAGCACTTGTTTAATGGCAGAGCATTTGTTTGACTTGCATAAGCACTTGGTTGTCGCTAAAGCACCAAAAACCTTAAAGAATATTCAAAACCCAAAAGAAATTTCTGTAAAAAATTTAAATGATACCAAAACTAAAATCTCTCAAGTTTTTAAATTTAAATTTCATAATGTTCCTCAAATTTGAAGATTTGTAAAGTTAAGACATTATGAATAAGAAAAAGGAATGTTTTCTAGAAGTAAAGATTCTGAATTTCTAGAGCACAGAAGGCCCTCCAACTCCCCAGCAGAATTGAAAAACGAGATCTACCACAATAAAAATAGTTCATAAATTGCATAAAAGTCATTGAGAAGCATGTGACAAAGTTATCTGGGGAAAAAGCCAAAATAAGCCTCAGGCCACCAAAAAAAAAAAAAAAAAAAGGAAATTTGAATGACTCAGAGCACCTTAACAATCTATGTATATTCTGGAAGATAATGAAAAATTCCTTCAAAATCCGAGAAGAAACTATTTCCAGTCTTGAATGTTATACTAATCTTACCACAAATGAAAGAAAACTCAAAAGAAAAGCTTGTTCCTTAAAGTAAATTCATAAGAATTTCATATATATATATATATATATATATATATATATATATATATATATGTATTTTCTTCATTGCCTTTCAGGGAGTTAGTACATAATATGGTCAACCTAAACAAGTAAATAAAAAAACACAAGAATTCCACACCAGAAGCAGTCTAAGGAGAATGCCCATGATGATGACAATGGAAAGCCCAGATTACTACTATGGGGTTATTTCACAAGCAACCAACCCTGGGGGAGGTAATGGAAAGACAGGCTCCAGAGAAGATATCATCAAGAATACAAGATAAAATTAATAGATGACATAAAGAGTTTAAATGTCTTAACTGGATGTACACTTCTGAAAACAAAATCTACATGATGTATATAGACCTATGCAAAGAGCAGTAGTGGAGAGTCAATTCCATGGAAAACTAAACACGTGAATTAGAAAGAAGGTAATTTGATCAAGACACATCGCATCACTCAGCTGTGAGGAATGCTTACACAGTCACATGGCCTATTCAATAGTGTGTCAGTTCCTGTTCACTGTCAACCCGGGTGTATTAGGAGACTCCTGGGAAGGCAACTGGATCATGGGGCACTTATTCATCAGTAAGTACATGATCCACTCATATTCATAGCTGAATGAGCTGTTAGGAGGCTGGGCCTAGGCGGACAAGATGTGACCCAGGGACAGGCCACTGGAGGGTATTTTCTCCCTGGTTCTACTCCCCTGTACTCTGCTTTCTGCCAGCCATGAAGTGAGCAACTCTGCTCTGCCATAAGCTACTGCTGCTGTTAGGTTTCTGTCTTGGACCTAGCTCACCACAGGCTGAAACATAAGTCAAATAAACCATTCCCAACCATAAGTTGCAGGTGATAGGTATCTAGCAATTGCAAAACTAATCAATACAAACATTGACATGATAGGATATTGGAAGGATGGAGATATATGAGACAACATGGGCTTGGATCACTGTGGAAAAGAAACAGGAATATAAGACAAAAATATATATTAAGAAAAAAGTTTAAGATGGTTGTATAAGCATATTATTAAAACTTTTGAACACATTTACCTTGAAAGAATAGGAATTTGGCGTAAAGCAGTGCAGTACAGAGACTTTTAGATCTTCTATACAGGAAATCTATCCACAAAATATTCTACACACATCTGCAGAGCTTCCCTCACTGCCATACTGATGGTGAAAAAATTTTTGAGTATTAAAATGTGTAACATTTCTGTATAGACTGATGTAAACAAAATAAAGGTTTGTCAAAAATAAACCCCAGGTGTATCACAGAAGATGAGGGTCTTCTGAGCATTAGGTACAAAATGGAATCATCCATGAAAGAGACCCTCTGGGCAAACACTTATGAAGACTAACTAGTAGAAGCAGAAGTAAGGAGGAAATACCTTCAGACAGTAATGTGAGTCTGAGATGTGTGAAGAGAAAAAATGCAGGATTCTGTAGTTAGAGCCTCTGACTGCAGAGCAGAAGGTAGCCCAAGGCCAAAGGCAACCCATCAGAGTTGAGCACTATGGAGACATGAAGGAGCTTCATGCATCCAGTCAGACCCTGTCGCAGCCTGGGAAGAGCACTGGTGACATGAATGCTGCTCAGTCCAAAGGCACAGCTGGAAGAGGTGATCAGCCAGTTACTTTCCTTAGACCAGGTACAACCGAAGGATGAGATGAGTTGGGCATTGCCATGGTCATCCCACTAAAAATAAAGACCAATACTGTTTTATTTTGCTTACTTTTATTCTAAAATAAAATTAAGAAACATAAGAGCAATGCAAAGGTTTAGTTTGCTTCTCAATCACCTGAATTAAAAACTGCAGATTCGCTGGCTCATAAATATCTTTGTCAGAGAAAAAAATATATGATTCCTCATGATAGTATTTTTATGAGCAAAAAATGTTGATTGAAAATAAACAGCATGGGTATGTATATTTTAAATAATACATCTATACATATAATTTTAATCTGAATTCTACCAAATAATATGAAATATTATCATATGCTAAGGTACAATAATAAAATATTTTATGTTACTCTCCTGAAAACCATGCATAATAGCAAATACTATTCAAATTTAAAATTTTATTTTTGTATTTTGGCGGGTTTTCCCCTTTTTTTTTTTTTTGGTACCAGGAATAAATGCACAATGTAATGCTTACTAGGCAACTTCTTGAGCTGCTAGGCTAAATTCCCAGGCTAAATTTTTTCTATAATTGAAAAATAGTGGTTACTTCCATTTTTGGAGTTCTGAGCGCCTTTGAACTTACAGGAGATGGTGATGCTGGCAACCACACCATAGACCTTTGCTAACTTGCATGGTTCCTGCAAAGGTAGCTGCCACCGTGAACACAGCAGTGCATAGCTAATCCATGAACAGATTGAACCATGTCTTCAGGATCCTGGAAGTTGGCTGAATGTCATTAAGCAAAGGATCTTCCGCTAGGGGCAACACTTGGCTTTGTGTGGGCTCCAGAGGTCTGGACAGCAAGAGCAACTCAAGATTTCACCGGGATCTAGTAGTCTGTTAGAAACAGCAAAGCACTATAGTTTCAGGGAAACTTAATCCATGCTGGCTGCAGGGCAGGAACACCATCATGGAAGGGCACATCAGAGCAGGGATGCTTGGGAGCAGCTCTGCTGCCCTTATGCTGAGGTGAGAAGCAGAGGCATCACCTCAGGGTAGGTGGTGGCTGCACCAGGATGCACCAGGCAGGTGAGCGTGTGGCCTTAGGACTCTCGTTCTCCCCCTGCACTATGGCTGCTGCTTACTCTTAAAATGTTTTATTCAAAACTTGCTTGTTCGAATCCGAGTAGACTGTCAGTCACTTTGGAACACTCCTGTCTTCCTCATGAAGAATCCCAGTGGGGATTACCAGACAGTGCAAAATAACGTGGCCATCACCTTTCTCTCTGCAGTTTCCAATCCATCCACCCTTACTTAATTGCCACAAGGGATTGGAAACTCTCCCACTAGATTTTGGGGACAGCTCTAGCAATAGATTTGGCATATTCTTTCCATGACAGCCGGTTTCCCTATCCTGTCCAGCTCAATCTCATTTCCTGCCTGCGGTCATGGTCTTATGAAAAAAGACCATGAGGCTTACTGACTGCTAAAATAGACCTCTCCTGCCTGTAAAGCCAGTTCAAGATCTCCTACCTGTCAATGCCACCAGAATTGCTCTCTGTGTGCATTGCCTCAGTTGTCAACCAGGCACAACCTGCTGGTATACCTGTCTGGAATTAAAAAATGCCTTCTTTTGCCTTCACATTGCTCCTGTCTGCAAGCCACTCTTAGAAATTCTGAACTCCAAGGTTATTTGTCCTGGACTCAACCTCCTACAAGTTCAAAAACTTCTTTACCCTCTTTGGAAAAGCCCTCACAGAAAACTCATTAGTTCATCCTTGTACTTCGAATACATAACACCCAAGATGCCTCCTGGAACGCACAAGGGCTCTGCTGCAATAGCTGGAAAAAACTAGCTACAGAACCCTTGGAAAAAGACACAAACCTACAAACAAAGGTAAAGGGCCCTCTCTAAAGCCCCAACTTTGAGAATTCCAGATGTATCTGAAATTCAACTTATTTGATAATAAATAACAACAGGTGGCTTCAAAGATGGTTACCCAAACTGTCAGCTCCTGGGTGTGCAAACTGTCTCCCTGTGCAACTACTTGGATGCAGTTGTTAAGGACAATGCCCTTTACCTGCACTCTGTCACTTTCCTTCTGATTAAAAAAAAAACTGACAAATTAATCTTAGGCCAAAACCTAACTGTCCAGGTGCCACATAAAGCATGGATCCAACAGCCAGGTCACCCAGTACCAAGGATTCTGCAATCCTAACATGTACCTACTCACCAAGTTGGACACACCAGATCAGGACTGCCTTGTAATAACTAATGAATTGCTCTCAAGCTGACCAGACTTAAAAATGAATCCCCTCACAGATGACAAATGCACCTGTTTGCCGGTGAAAATAGCTCTGTTAAAAATGGAGTCCACCAGGCTAAATATGCTGTGCTCACCTTAAACAAAGCTGTTTGAACAAAGCTCTCCTATAGGGATGGTCCCCAGAGCAAACTAAAAAGCCAGAAAGATCTACTGCTTCCTGTTGCTGTCTGAAAAATAAAGCCTCCTGAGGCACAAGGGGAAAGGCTGTCACATCCCACACCTGCCCTGATCCACAGTCTGCCAATGGCACCTAACCTGTACTCAAAATAATACAGTTTAGAGCCCTAAGCTCCCTCTGAGAATCTGATTAACTAAAATATTACCTTTTCAAAACACTAAAATAAAGCCCAAAAACACCAAAATAAAAATGCTAAAATAAAGGGCTAAGTGTTGCAATTTTAAAATTCAGTTTTTGCTTTGATTTCTGATAATAAAAAAAAACTCCTAAAAGCCTTGTAATTCCCAGAATTGACAATGTGATACTAGTATTTTTTTATTCAATAAGATAAATCTTGGTAGAGTCCTGACAATTTCACCATGGATTCAATCACCAGGAAGAGTCAGCCCTGGAAGAGTTGGAGAACTCTCCGCATGGCCCACTGACTTCTGAGGGAGGAGGAAGTGGAACCTGATAGAGACTTGGGCAGAGAATAAAGGGTGGAATTTTCTAGAATGAGTCACAACCAGACTCTGATCCTGAGGTAACCTGGAGAAAGGCTCTGCCTCTGTTTGGGAACACGTACGGAGCGGGACTGATGTGTTTTTCTACACTGGAGTCTTGTGCCTCTGTTACACTTGGCTCTCAGGAAGTATTGGAAAATCCACACTGGCTGAGCTCTCTGCCCTGTTTCAGTATCTCTAGGTCCCGTCCTTGTGCACATCACAGTAGACAAGCTCAATCCCACTAATCCAGCCTCTTCTAGGATATGTGACATTTTTATTTCCTTCACACCACTCAACATCCATTATGGAAAATCCAAAATATTTATATTTTAGTAAGATGTTCCCAAGTATTTTGTAGCCAAATAAGATGATGATGATGATGATTACACATACTATGCTTTATATTCATACAGAAATATTTCTGGACAACTCAAGATCTTTCATGCTCAAATCAAGAGTACTGTGGGGTTTTATTAAAAGTTGGAAGAAGATAGTATGGATATTAGGTGTGTAAAAATGAAGCTTTGACTTTGATCTTATTCCACTGACATGTGCAACTAATTTGCAAAAAGTAACTACAATTACCATGTCTGAGGTTATCATTTATAGAGCAACTATTATATTTAAAACTTGCTTAAAGGAATACAACTGGATACATGCAACTCAGAGACTGTCTGAAGGTAGGAACAAAATGAGAATAATCACATTGACTTCCAGGGTTCTAGTTCCAGCAAGTGCGAAAAATTGTGTATTTTATACAAACAAACAATACAAAGGGGAACATCAGCTGTTAAATGATAACAACCTTGGGACTGAACATGTTGAGCTTTAGGTGCTTGTGAGAAACAAGTGCACACCTGCAGGCGGCAGCAGGAATAAGGTTCTATATCTTTGTAAAGATATTGTGAGTGAATTTGAGGCTTGAGGGAATATCATGTATCGTAGATAAGTTATATAAGTACAAAGGTTCAGACTAGTGGCTAAGAGGAGGGAGATTTGAAATTTAGAACACACACCATGCTAAGTAGGAGTGGAAGCAAGTAGAGAAGAAAACAAAAGCAAGGAATTGAAAAGCAAAAGTGACATGAGAAAGGGTCACAAATCAGAGAAAGAGAAAAATGTGCAAAGTTAGGAAGCAGAACCACTGAGAACAGAGAACAAAGAACTGTTCCCAGGAACGGTACTGCATAAAAGACATAAGCAATAAAGGAGGTTAACAGGGCAAAGAACATGGAGGAAATGTCTCTATCAGATCCTTTGGACTTAGACAACAAAATGATATGGGTAACTTGCCAACAACAGAAATGCATTGCTCATATTTCAGTGGGACGAGCAAGGAACCAGCATGTGAGTGTCTACTGTGGCCCTTTCCTCATAGAAGGAGCTTTCTGCTCCATGTCTGCTCTGAAGAAGATACAATTTAATAAACTCCCTCAGCCTTCTTGATATGGGCACTGTTCCAACTCATGAAAGCAGACCTGTTTCCCTTAATCATCCACCAAAGATCCACCCAAAATTACAATCAAACTTCAGCTTAGTTTTTAGCATGTGAATTTGAGGACACATATAATCAGACCAGAGTGGGAACAAATCAGCATCTCTTGCAGATTTTCCTGTTGTGCCTTCCTGGATGTCACAGGATGGAAAGTGAAAAACTATACTGAAAGTGTAAGCTTGCTTTCCCCTAGAGCACTGTTGTTAGAGATTTAGATTTGCTTTTGTCAGATTCCAATGTGGAACCCAGGAAAATGGATCTGGGATGGGGCCATCATCTTTCGATGTGTGGCCTGCAGCTGAGCTAGACTATTTCTGCACCCCTTGGCCAAGACATTTTAGCTGTATTCACCGCTTTCCAATGCTCATCTTGAGTGGCTCCAGGGCAGATTCATCATGGATAAAACTGCGTTTGCAGTCTGCTCTGGCCAAGAAACATACCCCTATGAGAGGTCGTCAGGGAATATACTACGGCCATGGCTGTGATGGCGAAGTTGTAGCCCTACTTCACGAGAAACAGCTGCTTGGTCGACAGCCCCACATTTTGCTAAATGGAAGAAGCTAAAATGATCACTGTCCCTGTTCTCCAGAAATCTCTAGAAGTCTCCTGGCAAAAGCGATCATGGCTGCTTGCAGATCTGGAATTCATGCACATCATTAGTGTGCTCTGATTCCCTCAGCCATGGCCCAGTCCTCCAGCACTCTTCACAGTGGTAGCCACAGCAGGGCAGAGTACTGAGGAAGGACAAAGCTGTCATCAGGGCTGCACTGCAAACCTATGCAGGCAGCCACACAGGAGGCCAGAAAATGCTGAGGATAGTTGTCCAGCACCACCATCAGGGCTTTCAGGGTGAGGTACTTGATGTGACAGGGGTTAGTGGAACCACACTTCCTGTGGCTGCCAGAGGGAGACACACCTTTAGGGCCACGCCTCATTTTTGCCTAACCCAGTGCTATGAGGAGATTGAGTTGGCCCTTATGATCTGCTTAAACAGTATCATTTTTGATTGTTAGAATCTGCAGTCCCAAGGCTGCACAGTTTTCACAGAAAGAGAACAGAGGTGCAAAAGGGAAGAAGAGATTTAACCCAGGGGTTATGGCACTGGGGTCTAATCTTACTTGTTGCCTCTGCTAACCAGACAATGACATGAAAATTATTATTTATTTGAAAAGCGAAATAAGACTTCACAAACAAGATCAAAATGCAAACACAGTACAACCGCAAAAATCTCTCCCTAGAGCCTGCAAAGATTATGTCAATGGTGCCACTCTCTCTTCCTAGGGACCTTCCTCCTGTCCTTCTTCTTGCGCTTTAGCCTGGCAAAGGCAAGGTGGAAAGTAAGGCATGAAAAGCCCTCTTCCCGGGCATGCGCCACGTGTCGGGTGAGGGCCTCCAGCGTGGGGAAGACGCTGCAGCAGCCCATGCACCTGAAGCCCCTCTTCAGGCCCTGCAGCCATGGAGGTGTTTCAGGGTGGGGACAGGTGCCCTGCGCCAGGGGCTTCGATGCACTCTCAGCCTCATTCTATTCCTCTGGGAAGTCACTGTCCCCGTGAGCCTTGCTGTCAGTTACGAGGGGCCCTGTGTCTTTGGGGAGGATGACTTTTGGAGGAATCCTCTCAGGAAAGGTGAGTTGGCTATGCTTATCCTCTTTGGTGGAGGCTCTAGTCCCCCTTCTGCATCCCCGAAGATGGCCACACCCCTCCTGGTTAGGACCCGCATGTAGTAAACGTTCATGACTCTTTTCCCTTCAGTAGACCCTGAGGTCGTCAAGGGTTACTAAGGAAGGTGGAAGGTAAATGGGGACCTGAAATGGAGGAACAACTCTTACACTCCATCATGTCCTGTCGCAGAGGCCTCTTGCGGGACGGAAAACGTGGAAAATATTGAGGCAATTCATTGGTTTCTAGAAAACAAAATTTGAAACAAATATGAGATGCGATGGCCCCCAGAGCAACCCTGTTTGTGGGCATGTGAGATGGGAGAGCATGTATGTGTGACGTTTCAGAATTCTGTGTGTGGCGTGTGTTACACAAGATAAAAAATGAGTTTGTGGCGCTTTCTGGGAATATACACATAGTTAATATTATAAACAACGTACATATACACAGTTATACACATCTATATTATACACATAATGCATCTATTCACACACCCATTTTCTGGTACACATCTGGTGAATGTTTCTGGTACTGTTAAAAACATATAGCCAGCATATATGTGCGAGTGTGTGTGTGTGTGTGTGTTTGTGTAGTTATTATGTTGCTTTACACAGTACAAGATCTGATTATGGCATGAGTTGTGAATACTGTTATATCATGTGACATTAGCCCTGCATGTAGGGGCACATGCTTCTGACCTGGGTACATGCAACCCCATGAAGCACTGATGACATGGTTGGATAAGCAAAGTTTGGATGAGAAAATATAAACATTGAAAAGGACACATCAGTTTTTTAGTAACTGGTCTATAAAACAGTATGGAGTCAAGACAGTTTATCCCTCAGAGAGGACGTGAAGCTTTTTAGGGGATTCGTGTGTGACGTGGTGAATCTGAGAATGCGTGTAGGACTGAGTGTGAAGGGTGCACATAGGTAATATATATAGGGACAGGGATGGGGAACAGGGAGCGAGATGACTTTTTGTGAGAAAGGCAAAGAGAAGGAGCAATAGGCCCATAACATCCTATAAAGAATTGTGACATAGGTGACAGGTGAACCTGTGTGTTTGAATTAAAATATGAAATGAAGGATTGAGTTCCAAATTGTTTGATAGGGAATTATAAAAAAATCTTACAATTTAACCCCCAAAAATCCTAATGTAGCAGAGGTGAATGTTGAAATCATCACCTTGCTCTATCCATATTAAGCAACCCTAATGGCCAGGTCATGTATAATCATTAATAAATTATTTTCAGCAAGCAGAGGAAGATAAGTAACAATCAGATTATAAAATCAAGAATCATATGCTACACATGTAACATTAATGGATATAAGGATGAGTGAAATGGCATAAACATAAGGTACATAATTTGCTCTTTGATTTATAAAAAGCTTAAAAATAGAAAGTGAATGCAAGATCAACTAGAAGTCAGAGTATTCATTACTATTTGCATAATAGGGACCAAACCTGAGACTATAGAATTCAGGTGCTCGTGGAAGCCTAAGAGGAAAGGCGATGAGAGTAGACAGTGCGGAGGGGTCTGGAGAGGGACACAGGTGGGAAGACTGCATGTGGAATCCATGCATCTGATGCGCTCTTGGATTTGGTATAACTACAGTGTATGTCATGACCGGGAATAATGAGGATCTTACGATCTGGGACTTCTGTTAAGGTCTTCACACCTTCATACCAGTCCCCCACACTCTTTCTGATCATACTGTCATACTGTATTTATGTGTGTCTGAACATGTCTTATGCACTTGGTCACTCTTCCATCATTTCCCAAGCAGAACTCAGTCCTTCACGGATTTTGTGTTGTTATATGCTTTGCTTTAGGTATCCAATATGTCCACTTCTGATTATTTTCTGCTAATTTCTGAATAAATAGCCTGCATCACTGATAGTCAGGAACATTCCACTCAAATCTGGGATATGCCTAGACCCAGATAACCCTCAGACCCGGCTCAGTAGTCCCTTCTTACCTGCACCAAGAAATCTGTTTTCATAGGAGAGGAGCTCTGAGGCTGTGTAAGAAATATCCCCAGCTTTGCAGTGCTGAGTCTTGGACAATAGCTCATCTTCACCCTGAAGACCATCACACATATTCACCTCTCCTGTGAAAGTAAATAATGATGAAGAGGTTCTGCTCTGATATTACGTATATCTATGTTTAAGCAAATAATTGGAGTTTATTCTTTGACATTTTCTGTGAACATATATTGCATCCATCCTTCTTGATAATTTACGTGGCTGTTAGTAAACATGTCACATGTAGAGTGATGTGATCTTGTCTGAACACTGCAGATGACCCCATTTGCACAACGCATCACTGGTGCAGCAATGGCTTGCATCTGCCTTTCCACTGAGACTGTTTTAATATACTTCCAGAGCTGCCTTGTAGTTAGCCCTGCTCACATGGGTACACGTTCCACAGGGAAAATGACCACAAGAGTCACACACCTATACTATACAAACTTGCCCCTTTCCATGAATTTGCCCTTTCCATTGACTCAGATATCTCTATTTCACCATTCTTGGCTATATCGTGTGTGTGTGTGTGTGTCTGTGTGAGTTAGAGAGAGAGAGAGTTTGTATGTCCTGTTTTTTCTTACATTTCACACAGAAGTTGTATACACTGAAACTCTGAGTTTGTTATTCCTAAGTAATTAAATTATTCACTTTATAGTCGTTGCATCAGAAACCAAAATTTAAACTTGTAAAAATATTTCTTTCAATTCTATGAAGCTTATTTTCTTCTTCATCAAAATAAAGAGAATGCTGTTAGAAATCACAACTTCCTTTACATTCATTCCCAGTATCCGTAGGAGGAAGTCAAATGACAGAAAATCCATTCTTAAGAGAAAATGCTCTGTACACTATTTGTAGCAGTGCAACTCAGAGTGAGTGGTTCTGAACAGAGGTACTGGTCCCGAGGCCAGAGATAAACGCTGGATCCTCCCAATTTCTTTTCACTCTCAGACTACCTGAGCCCTCAGTAAGACAAAAATCTCCTTCCCTCATCCAGTCGCTCCTGTCTCTCCTCCACTGCTACGCCACAAACTACAGATCCTTTCTTCCCCCTCATGTGTAAGACAATTCCTCATTCCCTTCTTAGAGAACACACTAACATGTACCTCTTGACATCTTTGCAGCTTGAGGTGAGATTCTGCTCTCTAGAAGTTTTCTCTTCTGTTTCTGCTTCATAATTCCACTCTTTGGAGAATCGCCGAAATCAGGTAAATTTCTCTCTGATGCAGCTCTCACAGTGTTACTCAAGGATGACAAGGAATCAATTTGTACAGCCAAAACCAAACAATACCACGGGAAGCTATCTGTTCACCTAATGAGTGTGGTGAGCAGTGATCCACTGGATGCCAGTGTTAATGTCAGTTAACACTAAGGCCTCGGTAGTGTTCTGTGACCTGATGACATCACTAGACTGCCAGGACCAAGCCAGTAGGCACAGCATTGTGGGTTTGCTCATAACCATGGCCCATGTAGATGGATGCATTTTGTCTAATGGAAATTCTGTCACTGACTTGAACATCCATACTTTGCACTTCATTTCCAAACTATAGACAGACGATATTGATGAAACAAAGGAAGTCCTTTGATGTGTCTGGGAAAACTAGATCAATAAATCTGCCCAATGGTGAGGATATAGCAGTTCCAGAGAGGATTAGGCTTAACACTGTGCTTGCCTCATAGAAAATAGCATATGTTATATCTTACTAATTTACTTTATGCAGATACATACGTGAGACAGAGTGTAATTAGGTGTAGATGTGAGATTATTGCATATATCCACACATCGCTGGTAATTAATGGATTTCTCTGCTAAAGGGGTCATTCTCATGTGTCTGAGAAAGCAGGCCTGTCTCCTCCCACACTCTGCTTCAGTACTTCCCCACTGGGTGGAAGCAGCATAACCATCAGCCTCATAACAATGAGCCTGTCTTGAATTCTGTTCTGATCCCTGCTGACATCTCACTATCCATGACTCTGTGCAGCCCCAGATTTATCTTTTGGAAACATTTCAACTACTACACTGACCTTTGAAACAACCTCATTTTAATTTCCCTTGTTTATGAAACGTATCTTTTCTTTAACGAGAAAGGTGTCTTTTTTCTCAACTACAGTGCTTATCATTAGACTCAGGATACAGCTTAGCCTCGTTCAGCCTCTTCTACACCATTGATCCTGCCTCTGGGTGTCATTGTGTCCATGGACACTGTGTTATTGACAGATTTATCAAGAAACTCTTGGCTTTTTATACTGTAAAAAAGTAAACACAAAAATTAGATGTTATGTTGATATCAAACTGGAAAATATTGCACTACCAACTTTTACCAAAAAGTTATGAATGTGATTAAATGGGTGAATCTGCATTTCATGGGTAAAATGCCTGAACTCTTGAAGGCATAATCAAAGATTTCTTGAACAGAACTCCAATTGCACAAGAAATAACAGAAAAATACAACAAATGGGATCACAGCAAATAAGCAAGCTTCATACAGCAAAGATAAGATCCAAAACAGTGAAGAGATAGCACACAAAAGGGGAGAAAGAATTTCCAGCTGTTCCTCAGATAGATGTCCTCTATATATAATATCTAGAGAACTCAAAAAATTAGACACCTCCCCCAAGCAAAGGTACCATCAAAAATGGACATCTGAACTGCAACGTCTTCTCTAAAAAAGTTCAAATATCCAATAAATGGATGAAAAATATTCAATTTCCCTGTCCATTAGATAAATGCAAATTAAAATAATACAGAGATGCCATGTTACTCCAGAAAGAATGTCTTTCATCTAAAAATCAAATAATAACAAATGCTGGCAAGGCTTCTGGGTAAAAGAGCATTCCACATTGTTAGTCGGAATGTAAACTAGTACAATTACTATAAAAATCAGTAAGGAGATTACTAAAACTTAAAACAGAAATTTGACCCTGCTATTACCCTTCTAAATATCTTCCTAAGAGAAATAAACCCTTCATGTTACAGCGATTTATACGTACTCATATTTATAGCAACACAATTCACAGTAGCTAATCTTTGAAGTGACACGTATCTCTAGCAACAGATGAATGGATAAAGAAAAGGCAGATTTACACACTGTGGAATATTGCTGCACCATAAACAATACACTTAAAGCATTTGTAGGAAAATGGTTACACCTGGAGACCAAAATGTTCAGTGAAACCAAACACAGAAGCTTAAATACCATAGGATTTCACTTCAAGGAGAAACTCAAAATATAAATAAATTAAATGGCAAAATAAAAGATAGGTAATAGGGAACAAAGTGATGGTTTACAAAAAGGGAAAGGACACAGATTGAAGTGAAGAAAAGGGAAGGATTTCAAAAAGAATTAACATGCGTCATATACATTGCCAACTCTCCCAAATGAATGTGAGCATTATGTACCACACGTGTACTAACAAAAATAAAAATTGTAAAAGAAAATGGCAAGAATGATGGAATAAGTGTGTTTGAAGTAAGGGGAAGTATTTTGAGGGAGATTAATGTATCTTCTACTATAGTACATTCTTAAGAATTTAAATATTAATCATGTATTTTGATCACCCTTTATATATATGATGATACCGTATTGATGATACAGAAAGAGCTAAGTGAAAAAAGGAATATTCAGGGCTTCATAGAGCACTTGTTTCATGGTAGAGCATTCATTTGATTTGTATAAGCACTTGGTTGGCACCCCAGCACCAAAAATATTAAGGAATATTCAAAAACCAAAAGAAATCTCTTTAAAAAGTTAGATGATACCAAAAGTAAAATCGATCAAAATTTGAAAGTTAAATTTCATAATTTTCCTTAAATTTGAAGATCTATATAGTTAGTGGAAGACATTATGAATAAAAAAAATTAAAGTTTTCTAGAAGTGAATATTCTGAATTTCTACACAAAGGAAGGCCCACCAAGGGCCCAGCAGAATTGAAAAATTAGATCTACCTCAATAAAAGTAGTTCATAAAAGGTAGTGAGAAACATGTCCCAAAGAAATTTGGAGGAAAAGTCAAAATAGGTCTCAGGCCACCAAAAAAAAAAAAAGAGTAATGAATAAGTCAAGGCACCTTCATGATCTATGAATATTCTGGAAGATAATGAAAAATGCCTTGAACTCTGAGAAAAAATTATTTCCAGTCTTGAATGTTATACTTGTCTTACAACAAATGAAAGAAAACACAAAAGAAAAGCTTGTTCATTAAGGTAAATAGATAAAAATTATATATGTGTGTATATATATATATATATATTCTCTTCATTGCTTTTCAGGAAGTTACTAAATAATATGGTCAAGCTAAACAAGTAAATAAACCAATCTAAGAATTCCACACCAGAAGCAGTCTAAGGAGAATGCCCATGATGATGAAAATGGAAAGCCCAGAGTTACTACTATGGGGTTACTTCACAAGCAACCAACCAACCAACCCGGTCGAGGTAATGGAAAGAAAGGCTCCAGATAAGATATCATCAAGAATACAAGATAAAAGTAATAGATGACATAAAGATTTTAAATGTCTTAACTGTATGTATTCTTCTGAA